>JAQZBX010013376.1:0-39952 GCA_029593785.1 Cabassous unicinctus | reverse complement strand
AAAAATATAGGGTATTCCCATGTGCCTTGCTCCCTAGCCTTCCCACATTTTCCCACATCCAGCAACATCCTTCATTGGTGTGGTACATTTGTCACAATTGATGAACACATCTTGGAGCATTGCCACTAAGCCATGATTATGGTTTACAGTGTAGTTTACACTCTCTCCTGCACCTTTTTGCAAGTTATTACATGATATACAATGCCCTGTATCTGTCATTGAAACATCATTCAAGATAATTCCCGGTCCCAAATATGCCCCCAAATTACACCTATTTTTCCCTCTCCCTAGCTTTTAAAACCTAGATTCCATTATTTTCACATAATATTCCTTATTTATTCCCCACCCACCCCAATGACACACCATGCTCACGTTTACCTTTGAGACCAAGCCCACATATTTTACTCTGTCTGGAGCGCTCTTTTCATCTCTTCTTTAGCTGCAGTCTCTACCCATCCTTCCACCATGCTTCAGTCAGAGAAGACTAGGATATACTGTGGTGACAAACAGCCCCAAAATTTCAGTGGTTAAAAAAGCGTCTCCCTCATCTACATGTTCATCATGGGTCAGATGGAAGGGAGCTCTGTTCTATGCCATCATAACTCACCAATCCAGATGAAGGGGGCTCCACCTCTTAAGCTTCCACAGCTGCTACGGAATGCGGGAAACAAGCATGAGGAATCACATACCAGCTCTTGGAGATTTCTCTTGGAAGAGTCACATGTCCTTTCTTCTCGCCTCCACCAGCCAAAGCAAGTCACATGGCCATGCCTAACATTCAGGCGGTGGCGAAGTGTAGTGCAGAAAGTGTGCTGAGAAGAAGAAATGGAGACGTTTGATGACCAGCACCGGAGATGACCACAACGCCAAGCCCGATCCCCACCACCCTGGTGCAGTCAGCCTCCAGCTGCCCCACTTCTTGTGAACTTATAGGGTTTCTTATATGTACCTATCTGGTCCAGAGCCTTCTCCAACAAGGAACAACTCTTTAGAGAGGCATTAGAGTAGTTACAAGCAACGACTTTAAAGTAAGACAGACTTACCTGCCCACACCTGCTGAATGATCTCAGAGAAGTTCCTCAAACTCTTTCTGCCCCAGCTTCCTCATTTGTAAAATTAGGGCAGTTGTACTAACTGCATGAGTTCAAGTTCCTGGCAGAAAATTATTGATAAAGGTGTAAAGGCAGAGGACAGGGAAATCCCAAGTAATAAAGCAATTGCCCAGGTTGGTATTGGGGGTGGGGGATAGGACCATTACCACCCCTAGGCTTGTAGGTTACTAGGACTCAAACCCCTGGGCTGTCTGACCGGAGCTGTGGCCTCGGGTCTCTGATCACAACCAGCCTACACTGGCCCTGCAGGAAGGGGCCAGGGCAGTGAACACCCCACTGCCCAAACCCTATGGGAAGCCAGAGCTCAGGAGAGCCTGTGAATAGGGTTCATCCGGTTCAGCCTTCCAGGGCATTGACCAGGCGGAGAAGGGTAGAGGCTGGATCAGGCACGCAAACAGAGAGCTCTCACACATCTAGTCATCATGTTTCTGTGAATAACACAATGTCTTCCACATAGTAATTCTATTGTAAATGCAGGTTTGCTTTTTTGTGTATGCTACTGCAGTATAGTGCCTCCTGGGTATACCAGCTGGAGACCAGGGGCTCTGTGTTAAATTGGTTGTGTCACTCGAATATGTAAATGTGCAAAGGCTTAATTTGCCTAATGTTCTTCAGTGCTTCTAAGGACTAATTCAAGTGTCTGGTAGCATCTGCCAAGCTAGCATTTTGCCCCTCAGTAACACTTCCCTATATCCTTCTGAATATGTGCAGGGACGAGTCTGTGACGTCCCAGGGAAGTGGGCACTCTGGTGGAGAGCGGGGATGCCGACAATTCTGCTCCCCGAAGCCTTTGTGCCAGGGATGCCCAGTCTTGTTTCCCACCAGATGGTTTGCAGATAAAGAAAAACAAGCTAAAAATAGCAGCGAAGGCAGTGCAAGGACACGGTTTAGATCTTCTACAGCAAGAGGATGGCACACCAATCACGAAGGAAAGCCCAGATTTGTTTCTCAAAACACCCAGATGCCCTAGAGGAAAGCAAACAGATTCTCAAAGGTGTGAAGATGGACTGGGGCTAGAAAACTGAGTAGAAGTTACTAGGCAAGTAGGAGCAACTGTATTCAAGAGAAGCAACTGGCAGAAAAAGGAGGCAAGACAATCACCGGTGGGATCTAATCCATACTCTAAGGGAATTCAGGATCCTGGAGATAGGAAAGGAACAAGTGGAAAATTATTAACAAGTACTCAACTAGTCGTGTACATGTAGATGTTACAAATTACTTGACGTGTGTTTGAGCAAATAGAATTTTACTGAGCTGTTCAATAAAGCAGTGTGTCTCAAAATTAAGTGAAACAGAAATGATTTTTATGGGAAAAAAATCTCTTGGACCCCAGTTTTGATTTAAATTATTTTTATTACAATGTTATTTAAATACACACAAATGTTAATGTAAGCATAAACTCCTTAGGCTTATAGTTTTTATAAAATTATAAAACCAAAAATTAGTAAATGCATTCCATTTAGCAAACTTAATTTAAGGAAAGGCCGATTTTCCCTTGCTGAAATCAAATCACTGACGTTGGGTATAGTGGTAAAACATGTATTTCTGGGGAAGCAGATGTGACTCAAGCGATTGAGCTCCCACATACCACATGGGAGGTCCCGGGTTCAGTTCCCGGTGCCTCCTGGAGAAGATAAGCAAGACAGAGAGCTGGCACAATGGGCTGGCACGGCAAGCTTATGCAACAAGGAGACACAAAGAGGTAACACAATGAGAGAGACAGCAAAGCAGGGAGCGGAGGTGGCTCAAGCGATTGAGCGCCTCTCTTCCACATGGGAGGTCCCAGGTTTGGCTCCCAGTGCCTCCTAAGGAGAAGACAAGCAGACACAGAGAGCACAAAGGGAATGGACACAGAGAGCAGACGGCGAGTGCAAACAACAAGGGGGGAATAAATAAATAAAATAAATCTTAAAAAACAAAACAAAACATGTATTTGTATGTTTCATGCTTCACTTGTCCACTTGATTCTTGATTTTTGAGCATCATTGCCATGGATCAGTCTGTAATTTTTTTTTTCTATCCTCACATTCCCACCTTGAAGAAACTTACAACGGGGGAAGGAAGACTATTGAATTGAACTTGTCCAGTCATCTCTCCAGCACTTGCTTGTGCCTCTCCACTAAGTGGGGTGATTAGTGGGCATGAAAAAAGAAATAAACCCCAACCCCACTCTCCCTGATGCATTAGTGGCCAGATTTCCCACTCATTGCACTCTCTCTGCCACCATGTGGCCTTCTTTATCACAAATGCAGTGCCTTGTTTGCATACTAAGTCAATCTCTGTACTTCTTTCTTAAACTCAGGGAAATGACCATAGGACTCAATATTCTCTTCCCGTTTCAATTTGTTTTTATATCAAATCAGTCAATCTATCAAGTATCTTAATAAACTGAGTTCTTATCTGGAGAACTTTTCTTCTAATTGTTATTTGTCACAGCAAAAGAGATGTTTTGTTTTTATTACTAATAAAAATGCTTTAGAGTACCATCAACATGAAATTCAAAATTTAGAGTAATGTGGAACTCTTGGACACATCTGAGACCCCAGTGGTTCTCAGACTCCAGTATGAGAAAACTTGCAAAGCAGTAGATTTGGCAGGGCTCTAGCAAAACGAAATGGAATCATTCCTCACAGATGAGCCAGAGTTTTCAAGATTAGCTCCTCCTGGTACCAAGTCTGCATTTGTATCGCACCTAGCACCAGACATGAACAGGTGTTCAGTGAATGTTGAGAAAATGAAATACTGCCATGGACAAGAGACCACACTCTCTCATACACCAAGAGGATATAAAACAGGTGCCCAGTGGTTCTTTCCCAAAAGTTCTTACTTCAGTATTTCTCTAGTTTACTTCCAATCTCACACTGCCCTCTTCCCCACCTCTTACTCTCCACCTCGAAAACGACATGGGAGACACAGGGAGGATTGAATAGTTTAAGATTATGTTACCTTTTAAAAATGCAAAATACTACAAGGGGACGAAGAGATTAGAATAGAGCATTATAATTAAATGAGGGTGTTCAGATTAGTTTCCATTTAATTTGATTTAAACTCAGTGTTCATAAAATGATCTAAAGTTCTCTACCATTAATGAAAAATTCAACAGTTTGCAAACGAGAAATGAGAGTTAAAATACAATATTTTTTAAAGCTTTTTTTTTTTTAATAAGATGGATGAGAGCTTCATATTCTTCAAGAAATAGTTGTTTGTACCTTTTTTAAAAATGTTCAAATGACTTTCAAAATGTATTACTCAGGGTTCTCCAGGAAAACAGAACTGAAAGGAATGTTTATATATTTACTTAAATATAATGTAAATATTATGAGATTTATTGCTAAGAATTGACTCGTGCGACAGTAGGCATGGGCACGTCCAAATACTGCAGGGCAGGCCACAAGCTTGGAATTCCAAAGAAGATTTTCAATCAATTCTCCAGAAGAAACTGGCTGGCTGAACTATAGATGGAAATTCTACCTTCTCAGGCCTCATCGTATTTCGTATTTCTACCAACAATCTCTTTAAAGCAATCTAAGCTTTTTCCAGCAAGCACCTCACAATACTTCCAGCCTCTACCCATCTCCCAATCCCAAAGCCGTTTCCACATTTTAGGTATTTGTAAGAGCAGCATCCCACTTTCCAGTAACGAAAACTGTTCTATCCTCCAAGCCGCTGAAACAAATACCATGCAGTGGGTTGGTTAAACAATGGGAATTGATTGGCTCACGGTTTTGAGGCTAGAAGTCCAAAATCAAGTCATCATCAGGGTGATGCTTCCTTCCCAAAGACGTGTTCTGGGGCTGGCTTTTCTGTGACAAGGCAATACACATGGTGGCCACTCCAGGCTTCTCCTCTTCTCTTCTGGGTTCACTGACTTCCACCTTCTGGCTGCTTCCCTGTGGCTTTCTCCACTGCCACCTTCAGGAATAAAGTCCATCCTGATTCCCTTGGGCCACACTTAACTGAAAGCAGCCCTATCAAAAAGTCCTATTTGCAAGGATTCACACCACAGGAATGGATTGTTTAAGAACATGCTTTACCGGAGGTATATAGCTCCAAGCCACCATAAATATCTTGGTTTTCCTGCAATTCAGAGGCCAGATAGGTTCGTTTAGTACTAGCATAAAGAAGATTGGAAGGCACATGGTAACTAGATATTTGCTTTTAAATGTCCCCTGGCAGGCCCTTTCCCATGCCCACAAGAGAAAGATGCTCTCACAAAGCCTTTCGTAGCGCTCCTGCCTTCCAGTTCATCAGAAGCAGGGAGCACGGTGGAGAACAGCTCAGGGACATGAAACTTTCTCTCCCTAACCCTTGTATTCTTTATACATCTTTCTCATTTAGGTTACAGAAAGAACCCGCAGCTGGATTTGAATTTGTTTAAATGCACAAAGCTAGAAAGAAAAGTGCAGGGGAGAATACTTAAGAAGAAAAATGAGATAAAAAGGGAGTAAAAAGTAATGAGAAGGAGGGAGCGGATGTGGCTCAAGCGGTTGAGCACCTGCTTCCCACATGGGAGGTCCCGGGTTTGGTTCCCGGTGTCTCCTAAAAACAAAAAAACAAACAACATGCGAGAAACCAGCTCAAGGGAGCCGATGTGGCTCAGTGGTTGAGTGCCGGCTTCCCACATACGAGGTCTTGGGTTCAATCTCCAGCCCAGTACCTACAAAAAAAAAAAGGAATGAGAAGGAAAGAAGGAGGATTACAGAGCGAAGACTCAAAGGAGGACTGCAGTTGGACAGGGGACAGACAATGTTAGGGTGGAACTGCCTTCCTAAAACCAGTGTGTCTGAGTGAGGCCAGAGACTGTTTCTCACTCCCAGGTGCTAGTCAAAGGTGGTCCCCCAGCACAGAGGCATTAGCAGGAAGCTGGTTAGAAATGCTGACTCCTCACCCTATCCCTGACCTACCCCAACAGAATCTGCCTGCTAAACTGATTCCCAAATCATTTGTACGTGCATCACTTTGAGAAGCACTGGCTTAAACAACTCACTTAGATTTTGCATAGGTATGGATACTCAGCATCTAGTTGAACCAATAGTTCCACTTATTTAGATTTTCAAAATTTTTAAAAATAAGCTGCTTTCTAAAACTACTCCTCATAAGCATTTATGGACATGAAAGACTCTATTTACAAGGAACTAAGACAATCTCCAAGTTAGTTGTCTTGGCATTCAGACTTCTCTGACCAACTTACAACTCCTCTGACAAATTTCCATTTGCCTCTGCTTCCACCAGGCCAGAGGAAGAAAAAAGATTACCTAGCAGAATGAAAAGTCTGCATTTTATTATTACGACAATAAACATTCCCTTTCTTAAAGAAGGGTCTCTATGCCCTTTGGAGGTAGACTACCATTGACTGAAAAATTTACTTTGGATAATACTTTCTTTGCAAACAGTATTGTATTCTGGCAATTTTCTGGTTTTAAGAAATAATCTTTCCCACAGAACTTACTATCTTATTTTCTATTTTTCTAATTTTTATTGTGTTTCTTTTAAGTATTCCATGCACATTAAAGATATGAAAGAGCACAAAAGGAATATAGTGGGAAAGAAGTCTTCTTCTCATCTCTGTGCCCCAGTCCCTTGGTTCCCCTCCCCAGAGTAAACCATCCCAGAGTGTGTTGTGCCTCTTTCCAAATAAACAGAGTATATACAGTTTTATTCAGCAGTGTGTGTGTTTTTTTTTTTTTCATTTAACTTGGGGTCCTTTTATTAATACCTGGAGGTGTATTGATATTTTAGCATTTGTTTAGTGTTCTATTTTGCAGATATAAATATATTTAGCTAGTTTTCCATTTGCTACAATGAAGACCATGGTGAAGATGACAATGATGGGGTGACTAAAATAGCTAAACTAGCTGAAGTACATCAACAATTTTTGAGTATCCTACATTCATCTAAATGCTTTATTTATTCCTCACAATAAGCGTATGGAATATATTTGACTAATTCAAAGGAACAGTTGACAGAATTTTAATGAAGGAAATATTTACAGAGGTATAAGCAGTGTTCAGGAAACAAGCAAGGGCTGTTGAAGCACCAGGGTTCTTGCATGTTAGGGAAGCTATTACCATCCCTAGGTCTAAAAAGGAAAGGAGGAACAAGTTCATAGTGGAATGAGGTGAGAACTTATAAATAATAGAGGGGCCAAATGGCAGGAGTTAGGACCTTCTCTCCACACTACCCCTGACCCCTGCCATTTTTTAGCCATGTAAGTCAGAGGGCAAGGAATACAGCACGATGCAATCTGTAGAAGTCAGATTCCTGGAGAGCAAAACAATGAATAGCCACTGTATATTATTATCCCCTTTATTGATGAACTAACAGAGGCACAGAGAGAGCAATTTGCTCAGTCACACACTTAGCAAAGAACAAAGCTAGAATCTTATGTTACTAAAATGATACAACCATTACTATCCTTTTGAAGCTTGACTGTTAGACATGTGTGAGTAAACATGTAATTTAAATTCCTAGAAATATAACTATTGGGTCAAATATTACATACGATTGATTTTGCCACATCATGCCTTCCAATAAAAATTGTAACAATTCACCCTTCGATCACAATGTTTGAATCTGTTCTCCCCACACCTTCACCAACAGTATATTATCACTTCTTGTGACCATTGCCACTCTGATAAGATAAAATGTATCTAAAATAGCAGACTCTTCACTTTTTATTATGCAGCATATTTTCATATGTTTATAGTTTTATTAGTTTTCCAGTAATAGTCATCGCACATTTTGCTCTTAAGCTACTGACCTTACTTACTATTAATTTGCAGTAACTATATATATAAAGGATTGAGACATTTTCATCATTAAATATTTTATATTAAGGTTATAATTTGAAATATAAAGTGTTTTACATAAATTCCTAAGTCTAAAAGTTGGCTTAGCTTTCCCTCTGATCAATATAAAACATATGGTCAACAATAAAAAGGCAAAAACCCAACTTAAAAAGGAACAAAGAATTAGAATAGACATTTTTCCAAAGAAAATATACAAATGGCCAATAAGCACATTAAAAGATACTCAACATCATTTGACTTTAGGGAAACGCAAATGAAAACCATAAGGAGATACCATTACATACCCACTAGGATGGTGAAAATAATAATAAAAATAAAAATAATTTCAGCAGAAAATAACAAGTGGTGGCAAGGAGATGGAGAAATTTGAACCCATATACATTGCAAGTGAGTATGTAAAACAGTGCAGCCACTATGGAAAACAATTTGGAGCTTCCTCAAAAAGTTAAACATGGGTACTATATTACCCAGCAATTCTATTCGTAAGTCTATACCCTAGGGAACTGAAAATATATATTCACAAACATATATAAAAATTTGTACACAAATGTTCAGAGCAGCATTATTCATAATAGTCGAAAAGTGGAAACAACTCAAATGTCTATCAACCAATGAATGGATAAATAAAATATGGTATACCCATAAAATGGAATATCCATCATTGATAATAAGGAATGATTTACAGATACATGCTACAACACGGATGAACCCTGAAAACATGTATGGAAGCCAAAACTGTGGAACTCCTAGAGGATAGTTGCAGGGGAGGGGGCATCTGTGAGATCTAGTGATGGGAAATGGTTTCATGGACTTTGCACCCAGGGTGTGAGCAACTGAGGAAAAGATGGATGTATGGGACTTTCTGGGGATTAAAACTTTTGTGCTTGACAAAGTTGTCAAGAAAGTAAAAAGGGAGCCTGCTCAGTGGAGGAAGATGTTTGGGAACCATCGATTTGATAGGGCCCTGATGTCCAGCATATATGAAGAATCATTGCATCTTGAAAATGAAAAGACAGGGAGCCCATTTAAAAAATGGGCAAGAGATTTGAATAGACACTCTTCCAAAGAATAAATACAAATTATTAAAAAGCACATGAGAAGATGTTTAACATTACTAGCTGTTTGGGTAATGCAAATCAAAACTATAATGAGATATCATCTTACACCTGTTAGACTGGCTGCTCTTAAAAAAACAGAAAACTACAAGTGTTGGAGAAGATGTGGAGGAATAGGAACACTCATCCACTGATGATGAGAGTGTGGAATGGTGCAGCCACTGTGAAGGATGGTTTGGCAGTTTCTTGGGAAGCTAAATGTAGCATTGCCATGTGATCTGGAAGTCCCACTGCTGGGATTATGCCAGGAAGAATTGGGGACAGGGGCACAAGTGGATGTGTGCACACCAGTATTTATTGTGGCATTGTTTGCAGTTGCCAGGGGTTGGAGGTAACCCAAGTGTCCATCAGAAGATGGATGGATGAGCAGGGTGTGGTGTGTACCTATGCTGGAATATTGCTCAGCTGTAAGAAAAAATGAAGTATTGACACTTGTGGCAACATGGATGAATCTCAAAGAGTTTATGTTGAGTGAAGTAAGTCACTAAAGAACAAATATTGCATGATCTCACTGATATGAACTAAGGATATTGAGCAGACTCACAGAGGTAGAGTCTGGAAAATAGGTTACCAAAGGATAGAAAGGGAGTAGAGAGTGGTGAGCCAATTCTCAATATGGGCAAAATCTATGATAAGGTGGATGGGGGAGGTTTGGCAGTGGACAGGAGTAATGGTGGAGTGTGAGTGTGAGCAGAATATCAGAAAGCCCTTGATATTAATGCTTGTTCTATGAACCATATTCTTGTGAAATTGAAACTCAGCCTAATAATATCTATTGCTTAAGAGTTACTTCCTGAAAACCTCCTTGTTACTCAAATAGGGCCTCTAAGCCAAACTCAGCAAATAAATGCATTATCTTCCCCCAAGCATGGGACATAACTCCCAGGGATGAGCCTCCCTGACACCAAGGGATTATTACCAAGTGCAAACCAGCGATGCATTTGGAAAAAGGCTTCCACCGAAAGGGGGAAACAGGGAAATATCAAATACAAAGAGTTTTTATGGCTAAGAGGTTTCAAAGTGGGTTGGGAGGTCATTCCAGAGGTTATGCTTATGCACATCTCAGGAGGATCTCACTGACGGCCATGGTAAACAAAGCCTCAAAGAGGGGTGCCCCTGAGAGCTCTAGAGACACCTGGACACTATAGGCAAGGCACACAACCCCATGAAATCAGTATCCCATCGGTGGGCCTTGCCTTGGAATATATGGTAACCTATTTCTCCACTGTAACATAGTTAGGCTCATTTATAATTTCCCAACACAGGATTCTTCTAACCCTTTTATTTGACCCTATAATTAGTGTATACCTGTTAAATATATGTCCTTGAGACTTAAATCTTTGGTCTGTTCATATACCTAGTTGAGCCCTGGATCTCAGCAGATTTGAGGCCAACACCTACCCTCCAGTTCATCAGATTCACCCAGGACAACTAACAAAATGGTGATGATGGACAACCCCATCCCAAAAAGCAAGCAGCATCTACAACTACAAGAAAAACAGTTCCTTCCATCTGCCCCATAAGATCTAAGACCCCTCTCAATCTAAAGCAGAGCCGGCATCACCATTCCAAAATCCTCAATATTGAAAAATGAACAAATATAGGAGGGAATGCAACCATGGACCAAAGCAGCCTTATTATTATTTTAGTAACAGAAAAACTTGCAACACTGATAGAAAGATAGTTGTTACCAAAGGTTCTGAGGGGAGGAAAAGGGAAGAATAAGTGGAACATAGGGCAATTTTAAAGCATTGGAATTGTTCTGCATGACACTGTAATGATGGATACAGGCCATTATACATCTTGTCAAAACCTATAAAATTGTACTGTGCAAAACATAAACCATAATGTAAACTATAAACCATGGTTTGTAGGAATGCTTCAGTATTTGTTCATCAATTGTAGCAAATGTATCACATTAATGTAAGATGTTATTAATAAGGGAAAATGTGAGTGAGGGGGTGGGGGATATGGGACTCTCCTATGTTTTCAATGTAACTTTTCTGTAATCTAAACTTCTTTTAAAATAAAGCTAAAAAAAAAGAAAACGTGTGGAATGTATGGTTCTATTTATATGAAAAGTAACTAATAGGCAAATCCATCAAGACAGAAAGTAGATTAGTATATTCCTCCAAGGGCTGGAGGAAGGGTAGTTTTTTGAGGGGGAGGGTTGCTTAATGAAAATTGTCTAGAATTAGATGGTGTTGATGGTTGCACAACATTGAGAATATACTAAAAACCAATGAATTGTGCACTTTAAAATGGTGAATTCTATAGCATGTGAATTTTATCCAAAAAAAACATTTTAAAGATTATGGACCATAAGGTCATTGAATTTTTATTGCTGGAAGATACTTGAATGTCATCTAGTCTAATTCTCTCATACTTACAATGAGCAAACTGAGACCAATTAGCTAAATGACCTGCCTAAGTTTATTTAGCTGGTATAGTCATATAAACTCATGGATTTTTAAATTTTTAAAAAATTGTACAATTCAGCCTCATTTTCTTTACAGATCTCCCTGCTTGCTTGTTTAGAGCAATCACTTATAGTAATCAGAAGAGAAATAATATCTCTCTGGAGACAAAAGTAAAACAAAATAATGCTTTTAGAAGTACGAAATCTTTTCTGATTGTTCAAGATTTGCAAGGAAATAATGATGTCTAAATGCAAGAAATCATTCATTCACTTCTCCCATTACAAGGTGAATGGAATCCTTCCAAATCCCTCCAACCGTGTTCCTATGACTCTTGTCCAGAACAAGCCTGTAACATAGTAGACACTTGCTAAAAGTGTAAACTTTCACGTGGGTGCCCACAGGAAGTGGATTTCACCCCAGGTATTGATTTTGCAAAATTTTATATGTGTTTGACTTTGGTTCCAACAAGCTTTCTTTTTCGGTTGTCTGCACTCTATCTCCTCTTTGTTGTAGACTTCTTCATCCCC
This sequence comes from Cabassous unicinctus, assembly GCA_029593785.1. Classification (NCBI taxonomy): domain Eukaryota; kingdom Metazoa; phylum Chordata; class Mammalia; order Cingulata; family Chlamyphoridae; genus Cabassous; species Cabassous unicinctus. Next base: position 27,969 of record JAQZBX010013376.1, on the reverse strand, counting down.
ATATAATCTTCCTGAAACTCTTAGAGAAGACTCTCATAAGCCTGTTCTTACTGACAAGTAAAAATTGTTGTGGGAAAAAATTATGAACTTCCAAAGATATTTGCAGTTGAAGCAGGATAAAGCCCCTGTTTTGTGATGTTAGCTCTAGGTAGATACTGAATTGTTGATGGACCAGACTGAACTCATTCAATAAATATTTTTTGAGTGGCTACTTTTTTATAGGTATTGGCAAATGTAACAGTGAACAGGAGAGATAAAAATCCCTACCATCCTGAAGACGATACTGTATTGGACCAAATGTTGAGGAGTTAAGGAGACACAACATTTTTGCCAAATTTCATTCATCTGGTACATTCGGCTTAGTGGGTGGAAAGAATTCAGGCTTTGGAGTGAAGCAAACCCAATTTGACTCATGGCTCTTCTGTGTGACTTGGAGCAAATCACTTAACTTCTCTGAATCTCACTTTTCTCATCCATAGAACTGTGCAGGGTTATTGCAAAGAGGAAATGCAATGCTGTCTTTAAAGCACCTAAGGCAGTACCAGACACACAGTAATTTCCCAATATATTTATAAATGTCTTCCTCTGGACAAGTAGACTTTCTGCTTGGAAGTTTTCCTAAATAAGAAGGCTTACCCCACCATCATGGGCTGCAGCTAGCTTGGGAGGAAATATTGTAGGTTGACTCCATACTTGATGGCTTATTAATTTTTATTATTCATCTCTTCAAAGCTGTGCATGCAAATAATCTCCCTTAGCATAAAACCCACTGCCCTTACAGTTTATCAGGAGACATTAGCTTTGCAATATGCTCTTGGGCAAGCTACCAAAGTCACAAGAATCATTTCCTTTACCACTTTATAGACACAACCTTTCACCAGTCTTGGTGTTCTAGATTTTATTTTCCCTTGAGTCTTATGACTACTGATGAAACAACATAGAAAATAAAATTCAGCTTTCCATTCCTGCTTATTTCATAAAACAGAAGGGGAGAAATACGATTACTAAAGAAAAAATAAAACAGCTCTCAACACCTCTATAATTTCTAACAACTGTGTAGTCCTCTAACCTCTCTCTGCCCTATCCATCTGAGTACTGCCTCGCTCCCATGAGGATTCCAATGCCCTTGCTGGAGAGAGGCTCTGCCTTGAGCCCGGGAACCTTCCTCTGGAGTTCTATCAGCCGCTCTATCCTTACCCTCCCCCCTGCACAGGTTTGAACCTCTGTGCTTGAATGCTGTATCTCTGAGCAGAATCTTGCTCCAAATCCAGATATGCCTTCTATAACTATAATTGCATCACCTGCCAGGTTTGGGGTACCAGGAATTCCTAGAGATGCCTCACTTTGCAACACCCCCACCCATCCCCCTAGAAGAGTGGCACTTTCCAGGATAATGCAGGACTTCACTGCTTGGAATGCTCCATGCTACCCCTGCTTAGGGGTCTGCCCTAAAACTGAACAAAATCCCTTAACTTTAGCCTCCTCTGAGTCCAAATTTTTCCTTTATTCTAGACATCTGATTGAAATATAAATTTAATTGAAATGTAGCATGAAAACCAAAAATGCACAAATCATAAGCTCAGTGACTTCTCAGAAAGTGCATATGCCCATATACCCAACACCTAGATCATGAGATGAAACATAACCAACACCCCAAATCCCGCTTCTGCCCCTTTTCATTCTCCCATACTTCTGCAATAATGCCTGGCAGAGCCCATAGAGTATTGGTAGCAGTTTCTAGTGCCCTCAGGGGCAAGGCAAGTTAATGGGTGAAGTGGTAGACATATAATAGGGAGCAGTAGGGTCTGTGGCAAAGGAAGAATGCATGTTCTACCCAAACACATGTGAATGCAACACTTCAAAACATTAAACACTAGGCTGGCCAAACAAAACACATCTATGGCAGGCTCTGTCCTCTGGTCACTTGTCTGTGACTCTTGCAATAGCATCATGAGAGCTCTTTCTGCTCTTATTCAGCAAATAAGGAAAGTGAAATAATTGTCCTATTCTCTTTGCATTTGGACTCTCCCTTTATACCCTGACCGATGAAATTGAATTGACTAGAATTGAAAAATGCTTTTCATGAAATGACATGCCCTGTGTGCCTGATCAGTCAGGGTATTATGGAGCAGAACCCATAACAGAAGTCAAACCCCAAAGCCTCATGCTCACCAGTGTCCAAACACATCTCCCATGGCTGAGTGCAGCTAGTAAGCTCCTGGCAAAAGGGCAGGCCTAAGGGATGAATATCTAATGGGAGGCCACAATGAGGAGAAGGGGCTGTCTCATAAAATCAGAGACGCTCCTTAAAAATAACCGTAACCACATAGACTACTTATTTTATTGGCTAGGTAATAACATTAAAACATTAAATAGACTGCAAACACACAATTGGCATTGTGGCCTGCTCCTTTGGAGAGACAACGGGTATGGCATTGCAGACCTGGAGCTTAGATCTACCAACTGCAGCTCAAAGAGAAATGTATGCCTTGATCAGTGCACTGATTAGAATTACGTTCTATACCTATGTACCTGATGACTATGATAATCTCTCTCCTATACTAGATATATACCTGATAATTATGGTGATATCTTTTCTATTCTAGATCATATGCAGAGGGATATTGAACATGTTAAAGTCTTAGTAAACTTAATTCATTTTCTAAGTAATGAATGTGCCTATAAGGCAAGAGAACGTCTCTCTTAAGCATTGTCTTTATTTTGCTTGCCGTAGGCTTGTCCTGTTGTTGCCTATGCTGTCTCTGGGAGTTTAGGTCTAGGACAGTGTCTCTCCTCACACCTCTGCTAGCTGTCCTAGACTTAACCACTGCTGTGGGAACTGGGGGTGGCATTTTATATCAAACCCAGCAGTTCTACCACAGTCTCTCCTTAGAGTTAACCAAGAGCATAAAAGAGCTCAAGGAAGAACGCTGTTCCCATCAACTTTAGGAGGGCGCAGCCTCTGAAGGCACCAGGCCTTTCTCACTCTTGTGACCCAGTACGTCATGGCTGGCCCCCTTTTGGGGCCCGCCTATCACCGTCTTCTTTATCCTTTTAGTGGGACCGTGTGTTTTCAAAATTCTAACTAAGTTTGTTTCTTACAGAATCAACACCTTTTTAGTCATGAAAGGATTTCATCCAGTTCCAACCACGGTGTCGGACCCATCTTTTCTCGACATCAGTAGAATAGCCAGAGAGGTGTACACCCTGTCAGGCAGGGACTACTGCCCTAATCGGCAGGAAGTAGCTACAGAAGAATGACCATCACCCTTCAGCGCCCCTTGAGAATAAGAGCATGAACTCTCTGAGGGGGGGCATTCAGGCAGGTTAGAGTAGTGAAAGAGGAAAGGCGGCTGGCCTGGCAGGCAACATGGCTGACAGACAACATGGCCGTGAGACCACATGGTTGTGAGACCCCACCCGGAAACCTCCTGAGAAGAAGGCTGCCGGAAAGACACTGCGAAATCCTGGCCTTAAAAATCTCATTTGGAACGAGAGGGCAAGTCCTGGATATTCTCAAAAGGCTTCACCATTGGCCCCTGAGAACTAACAGGTGGGGCAACCAATCAGAACAGCAAACAGCCTTTTAAAAGCCCTGACCTACAGTCCCATGCGCACCACTCAGCCTGCAGTATGCCCACGGTCCACACGGACTGTGTACTTTTCTCGTTTTCTTGTTTCTTAATAAACTCTTTACTCCCTTGCCTGCCCTAAAAAATATGTAAAAAAATAAAATCAGAGAAATGCATAGAACCAAGTTTCAAAGAGGGAGCTGAATCCAGGAAGCACCTGTCACAAAGCCAAACAACTCATCAAAGCCGGGAGGAAGTATCAGGGCAAGGGAGGAACCCAGAGGTGATGGAATCAGGGCGAAGGTGAAACGGGCTGAGAGTTGGCGGGAACGGTGTGGGCATCTGCCTGGGCTAGGCCGTGTCGTCTGGCTGCTTTCCAACTTGCCCTGCAGCCAATGCCGTCAAAGGCACACACGAGAATGCAGAGATTCCCTGCCCACTAACGGCAGGGAGCACGCAGGGTGTGCAGCGGGACATGGAGAGGCTCCCAGTTAGTGCATGCGGGATGCAATACAACATCTGTTGACACCATTTCCCACTAATTCAACATCTTTCTCTGATACCATGTGAAGAATTCTTTCAAGTAAAGAGCTCCAGAGGGCATTTCCCCTAGTATGCTGGACGGAGCCGCAACTGAGTTAATTGTGGTGATTTTTCCTTTTCTATACTCCACTCCATCCTAGCGCATGCACACACGCGCACAGGCAGGCTCACCGCACCAAGTGACTCCGGTCCTTCGTGCTAGAGTCATCAGAGGCATAGGGATTGCAAATCTTTTTTTATAAAATTTTAATAAAATGCTGTTTTCAGAAACTGTGCTATTTAAGGAGATCACACAATAAAATAGTCCGACAAGTTCTTTAATCTGAGCAAAGTTCAAACAGCCCACGGCCTGGACTAGTTTTCTTCTTAGTTAATATTCTTAAAAATTCATCGACACTATTGAAAGCCCTAAGTTATACAAGAGCAAGCCCATCCGGCGAGTTGGAGTAAGGCAGCTGTTCTGCAAAAGCACCCAAGCCTCCAGGACTGTTGGAGAGAGTGAAATCAGGGGACCGCCAAGCTTCCAAGTAATCACTAGTTTTAACATCACCATGCTGAAGAGTTACCCAGCTCACAGCCCTGACCTCACGCTGCCTGTTACCTGGGAAGATACCAGCTAAAGAAGAGCTTTGTCAGGAGCAGCTGTCTCACCCTGTCCCGGCCCCCCGTCCTTGATCCACAAGGAAGGCTGCTGCCGGAAAAGTGATCAGCAATTTGGAAGCAGCCCTCAGGTAATAATTCAGTGACAAGCAATTACTTAAACAGAAACCCAAAGAATACATTCACTTTTCTGTCTGGAATAGATTTTTCTGGACAGTGAAAGTTCAGCTGGAGCTTGAAGATGGCTGTCACCCTTCCACACAGAAGTAAATATTCTCCTTGTCTGACAGCTGCAATAACAGGAAGGAAAAAGGGCTTGGAGGTGGAAGAGTTGGGCTGACATCCTTATTCCACATCTTAAGTGCAATTGTGGAAATTTATTTTACCTCTCTGAATCTTGTCTTTTAAATAGGGTTATACCTCATAAAGGTCATTGCAAGGGTTAAATGAGACTACATAAAGAAAAGAAATGCAAAAGCAAGGGACCAAATATTCTGATTCCTTTACATCAAACTCAGAGATTAGAAATATGGCCCTTAGAGACCCCTCAGGAGGAACAAATTATTTCTTTCCATGTAGCAAGTGTAAAGTTCAAGTAATACGTGTTTTCTATATTATGAGATTTATAATGGTGCAATAACGACATTTTGACAATGATGAATTAAGAATGCAAAAAATTGCCTCATAGATTTAATGCAACTTTCAAACTCCAAACTGATTTTGATTGGGAACAAAAGTGAAATTGTCAAAGTGCCATTATTCATTGGGTCACAATCAGTATCGTAAACCTAAATGAAACATCAGTGGTTATTTTTCAACACTTTGACATAGTAGGAGGATTTTTTGTTCCCCGCGAGCGATTTGTTGAATGACTAGATTGAACACAAATGAATAAATGAACAGATGGACTAGAAATAAAGAAATGTCCAATCCATCCCTGAATTCATTTCCCTGTCATAAAAGTGATAAATTTTCTTTAAAAAAAAAATACATGGCCAGTAAATTCACTTCTCTTCTAGGAACACTGGCATTACACGGAAGAATAATTCCAGAATGTCTTGTTCCCATCAAGCCACTCTGGAAACTGTTAGTTCCTCTTGAACAGATCTGCAATATTTTTTAAGTTATTTTCTCTAATCTCAAAGGAAAAAAAAAATCTATTGACATTTTTGCTCTCTTTAATTCAGCCTAGAAAATTCTGAAATTGCATCATGAATAAATAGTGCTTATTGCCCATCTGTATCAGTTAGGAAGGCATTTGGCTGAACTAATAGAAAAAGCAACCAGGAGTGTCCTAAACAAGCTGGGCTAGAACAGCTGCTTGGCAATGGTATCAAAGTCCCAGGCTCTTTCTCTCTTTCCATCCTCACTGTGTTGCCTTGTCCTCTTGTGGTAATGAATTACTGTAGCTTTAGATAATATGCCTACATTTAAGCAGGAAGAACTTAGGAGGTGAGGCACAGGGCCTCAGCTGCCCCCTTTATCTGGAAAGCCAAAGTTTTCCCAGAATTCCATAGCAGGCTTCCATTTTTATATCTCCCTACCAGAATTGTACCACATGGCCACTCTCAACGTCAAAGGAGCTGGAAAAACAAGGAATCCGTTTTTGTGTATTTTCTGGTGGAGGTGGCAAGGGAGAAGATTTGCCAAACCACACCAGCTAGAAATTTTGAGGAACCTCTAGAGGTTAGAAATTAGCCCTCTGAAATTAATCCTTCATCCCCAAAACATAAGCATGGAAGACTTTCACTCAACTCACACTCATACCTTATTGGTGCTTATGCTAGGAATTATGCAGAAAAGGGTTTTCAGCATAGAAAATATGTGATGTCTACCCTTAGAGAAATGCTATTCCAAATTTAGAAAATTCACCCTTAAGTCTTCAACATTTATTGAGCAACTAGTCAGTAGACAAAGCTCTTTGCCAAACACTAGAAGTGTAGAGGTAAAGTAAGCAGCATCCCTACCCTTGAGAAACTTCTAGGGGAGATAATTACATAAAGAGATCATAAGTGCTAAAATATGGGCATGCAAAGAGTCTAAAGAAAAGCAGAAAAAGAGAAATTAGCCCAGTGTGGATGTCCAAAGAAGTCTTATGGAGAAGATGGTGTCTGAGCTGAATTTAAAAAGATAAATATAAAACCAGTGTGGAAAATATTAGGAAGGTAGTTCCAAGTAGAAGAAATAACATTAGAAAAGATGTGGAAGTATAAATCAGCTAGTGTGAGAGCAGGTGGGAATCTAAAATTCAATCCAGCATGTGCTGAGAGATAAAGCTGGAGAGGCCAGTTCCTTGAAAACTTGGACTTTATTTCATAGGGAAAGGCAAGCCACTTACAGTAGTTAATCGAGGCAATTGATCTGCTGAGAGTGTGCAGGCTGAATTAGCAGCATAAAATTTCAAATCCCAGGTCTATGTGTGGCTGTAACTACACATGAAAATGTTTGAGGGAAGTTACCTCAATCAAATCAAATCTGAGAGTTCTCAGGAACAAAACTGAGCTCTGGCAGTTTTTCAAAGAGTGGAGGCTAATGAAGGAAAGTCTGAGAACAGTCACAAACTCTGTAACTAAAGAAAGGGGGAAAGTTTTCCTTAAGGAGATCCAAATGCTTCAGAAAATTCATAAGCAAGATGATACGATCTTTAAAGCAAGGTACACAAAATAAGGCTCCTCCCATCACCCAAGCAGGCTATTTCTCCAAAGTGTGAATACGAGACTCTACCCATGACCTCACCTCTCCGGTCCTTTCTGTGCTGCATGGGGATGCCAAAATGCCACCAGAAAGGCTATTCTTTGCATATTTATGGCTGGGAGAGAGCATCCATAAAATTGAGCCTGTCCATGTGATTTATACTCTATCTTTTTTTTCCCGTCCGAAGACTTTCAAGCTGTCTGAACATTTTGATTCGTATCTAGCTAGTCTGAACTTAAAAATGCCACAAGTCCCATCTCACTACTTAATATGCAAACCCATTTCAAGGGAGCCTCAAACAGAGATAGGAACATTGAGAAAAAAAGCTCCGTTCTCCATCACCACCATTACCCTCTCAAAAAGAGAAAAATTGATTCTCCAATATAGGGTGGGCTGCAGAGCATTTACAGGCATCCTTCTAAGAGATTTTCTCAAACAGACCCTTTCAGAATAACGCAGGTTTTTTTTGAGAATTGCGAGCATGGGCAGAATGTAAAGACAGCTGTGTGAAGTGCGTGAGGCTCCACTGCAGGCTGGGTCTCTGCTCAGGGGAGGGGCTATATCACTGCAGTCGTACCAGCTGATTGTGCAGGTGCAGCTTGTGCAGCCCCTTCATCTGAAAAATAAAACCAAATCAGCATCGAAACCCTAGTCATGGACATCTGTTAATGACGCTGTTAAGATGGGGCATCTACAAAAATGTATCTCAAAGGCTTCAGCTGTGAAAGTTGCCGCCTTATTTTTAAAAAACATATAAGCAGATCTGTTTCCACTTTGGGGTTCCAAACACACATTCAGCAATTCAAATTTTGAAGAAAGGAAGTAATCTGCATCCTAATCAGGCGGACTGCTTAAGCTGCGATTCTAAATGTGACTTTTTCAAAACACCCACTTTTCTGGGCCAGGTCCCTGGATTCTGTCGTCAGATTGGATCAGGTCGTGGTTAGTTTAATGCCACAGAATGCAATCTATGGGACTGTGGGAAAACCTGATCAGCCTTCTGTCCAAATCGTGAAAAGTTATAAGGGACATGGGACATGTCTTTTCACACACACAGACACACAAAAAGTGTCATTTCCATATGGGCAAGAAGAAGAACATGGAGGAAGGAAATTGTGACCTGCTGAGACAAATGTGACTTTTAAAACCATCTGCTTTTAAAGGGCATATCATTTACAACTATAGAAAAGAGAAAAAAAGAGAGTGAGTGAGAGTCAACACAGTTAACCAGATTAACAAAGAGAGGAGAGAGACAGGCTGGGAGAATTTACATACCACTTTAGTACTTTTACCTGACATCAGCCATAGAAGATAACCTGGACTGGGATCACATCACATCCAGCAGGTGGACAAGAGTTCTTCAGAGATAATCCATGCAAGTGACTACAGTGATCAAAATAGAAGTTCCCAAAATGATAGTACTGAACTGGAATATCCCTGCTCTGAGCTCAGGTTGGGTTGTATGAAGACGCAGCCTGTGGACCTGAACTGTTGTGACAACTATCCACCCTGCTAGAGAATCGCAGTTGGCTTCTTGATTTTAGTCAAACCAACAGTCCACCAAAGGTTTGCTACAAAGGGACTGGCCAGAGAGGTGGAAATCAAGTCCAGAAAAACAGGAGAGAAGCATAAAACCAAGAACAAATCCAGCAGGTATGTATCAGAGGGGAGAAGGCAAAGCCTGAAGCATGTCTGAAGAGTCTATTTAATAAATGCCTTTGACATGCCCATACGCGGAAAAAATTAACTCTAGACGTAGTAACTTCCAGAACCCTGAAGATTCTGCCTCTGTTCCATAACAAGGAGCCATTCTCACATGATCAGATAACAAGGCATAGTACATGAAATGAACTGAACCAATAATGCTAATAAAAATAAAATATATTTTATAAAAATCTGTAGAGGTCTACCCCCATATGCCCATATGCCTACCCTCTATGAGTGATAGACACATCAGTCATTGCAATTCCAGTCTAGAAGAAAGATAGGAGAGGAAAGTTTGACAGAATTTAAAACATATTAGTATGTTTATTCATAGCCTTTCCCCTTCTCTTTTTCCCGTTTAGTTTCCTACCATTCTCCTCATTCTCTGAAGAAAAACTTCAAAATTCATATATGCAGATTCTCTCAAGAAAGAACAGTCCATCAAAATATCCCCTATGCCTAGAGAATTACTTAGGGCAGTGAAGAATCATGATCTGTCCAGAGAGTGGGGCAAGCTGGATGCTTGAGACACAGAGAAAAAGAGAGTGTGTGAAGGCAGAGTGCATGGGTGAAAGAGAGAGAGAAGGAAAAGCTTTCAGGAGTCACTGAGGTGCTCAAGAATAGCCAGACAGGAGATCTCAAGAGTGGAGGTAACTAATGCTGAGGTTTCTTAGCTGCTCCACAGAGTCTTGAGTAAAGATCAAAATCCTAGTTTAAACCATGCTCCCTTAGGTACATGGCTGCTCAAAGACTTGACTACAGGGTCATATCTTTGTGAGCATTACAGGAGGAAACCCTCTACTGGTATAGTTTTACCACTCTTTACTCAAGATGGGAGAATATGGGTCTACTTCAGACATCCAGGCATTTGAGTGGTCTGATCTGAATCACATATGGACAGCCACCTTGCTCAGAATTTGCTCCCTCAAAGAAAAATTGTTGCTGAGTTCTGAAGTCCCACCACTGGGATCCTCTTGCCCCATTCCATGAAAATACAAATGTGCCTAAAGTGAAAATAGAGGAAGAACAAAGGTGAAAATAGAGAAAGGGTACTTAGCATATTTATCAACAGCATCAGAATACTGGTCATCTGGGTTTAAGGATATCCAAGCAGGGAGGCGGATGTGGCTCAACTGGTTGGGCTTCTGTCCACCATATGGGCTGACCCAGGTTCAATCCCCAGGGCCTCCTGGTAAAAAGCAAGCAGGCGAGCCAGGCCCGCAGGTGAACCACACAGCAAGATGATGACGCAACAAAAGAGAGACTCGGGACAGTCAAGGCAAGATGCACCAGAAACCAGGAACCGAGGTGGCACAAGTGACATGGTGCCTCTCTCCCACATCAGAGGTTCTTGGGATTGAATCCTGGTGAAGCCTGGAGAAGAAAAATGAGAAGAGAAAGCAAGAAACAGACATGGAGATCATCCAGCAAGTGGACACAGACAGCAAGTGTGTGTGTGGGGTGGGGGTGCAGAGAGAGAGAGAAAAAAAAAAAGAATATCCAAGCAGCACAGAATGAGATGGTGCTAAAAGAGCAAGTAGAAGGAGGCCAAAAATAAAATGCTCATCTGCAATTTTACTAGAAGGAAGTCCTAAAGATAAGAATGGAAAAAAAAGGTTATCCAGATGGAGAAAAGACGTTCCTAAGGATTACATTATTGCCCAGTGACTATGAAGGAATTTTCTGGGATAGTCCCATTTGCCTTACTAATTATTCCCATGGTGGGAGAGGTCTGATTCTTTTGGTTCAGAGACTACGGCTTACCTAGAAGTAGAAATACCTAGGGAAAAAAAAGTGCAGGGGATCACAGACACCCTCTCAGCAGTCATCTCCCAGCCCCTGCCTCCCCTCCCCACTTCCCTCCTTTTCTATTGTGTGCAGAAGTTTCAGTTCCCATTCCACAGCCTGGGGGAGATATTAGGTCTAATGAAAAGGCCTGATCAAACCTTAAACCTGGAAACTGGGAACAAGCAGCCCCAGATGCTTATCAGGGTGGGAACTCTCAGTGGCAGCGTCCCAGCCCCCTGGGGTGGATAAACACTCAGCACTCAGCCAGCACAAGGCCTCTCATCTCTGAGGCGACATGGGGCATGTGGCCATGCCATCCACTGATGCTGACACAAGCAGTGGGCCTCCCCGGGAGACTGGCCAAGACGGGATCTCTTCCCCTGCTCTTGTGGACCCTTTATGCTGTGTAAGTTATAAAGCGGCCATTTGCTGAAAGTTTCCATTGTGCCTGAGCCTGTATTTCCACGACACACCCTATAGCAACTCACTCCACAAAAGGGAGGAAGAACTTCCCTTCTTTCTCCCCCATGATTTGCTCAGTAGTCTAGAATTGTGTCTAGTAATATAGAATGCCATGTGGCAAATGCTTGATACTGGTGTATCAATATCAGCTGTAAAATAAGTCATAAGAAATTTATTATTGATGATAAAGACCAACACTTTCCAATAATTTATTCTGCATAAATTAAAATTAATTCAAAATTAAATCAATATATATTCCATAATCACTTATTTGCATTCCCACCTGCTTTTTATGATTGAGAGAGGAAGGAGTTTTCAGAAAATAATTGTGAAACAGAGAAGTAAGGAGAAAAAGATAGAGAGAGAGAGAGAGAGATTAAATAGATTAGTTTACCCTGTCTAGTATACCCTTACCCAGTTATTCCGTGTTTCACTGGCTGGGAGCTATTTTACTATTCTCTAAGTTGTAGAAAACTGACAAATGATACAAAATGAAAATTATTCTTACCCATAGACATGCAAATAAGCTGTGCCCAAGCAATACAATTGATTTTTGCCCTGTTTTCAGACTACTTTTGCATCTCTTTGCAAATTCCTTTCAGCGTTTATTTTCATGCATATGTGTGATTTTTTTAATTCTCTTTTGAACCATTTGTAATATCTTACTAATTTCCTCATTAATGAGCTAAACAAAATCTTTGACAAGATTTTATTTTGTATTTGTATGGCAATCATGATTTTACCTTTTTTATTTTGTTTTTTTTAATTATCTTTTAACAGAGTTACAGTAACACTGGGAGAATTTTGCACAGACTGGAGCATGATCAGGGTCATGTCTAAAATGTGAATGTTACAGTAGAAGAAAGATTAAAAGCAGCTGGGCTGCCAGTGCTCCTGTCATCTTCTGTTTACTTTGTCATTAAAGCTCCCAGGTTTAGTTTTTGAACTCTTTAATTGGCTCTGATTTCACACTTAGTAGAATGACTAGTACCTTCCCACTTAGCTTTTTGAAAAAGGACATACTAGACTACTTAGAAATTACATAAAAATATAATTTTTTTCAAAAATATTTTAGCAAGGCAGTGCCATAAATATCAAAGTACTTGTCTAAAAATAATCAAAATTATATTTCCTTACAAATCACCAAATATTGTTTTGATTAGTGTATCAATTTATTCAACACAATACATAGAAATTGGTTTCCATTTGAAAATTTTTCTTCTCTCTGCTGCAAACACATACACTGGCCCGTGAAAAATATTTCCTTGTAATTTCCAGATTTATGGCACTGAATTTTAAAAGAGAAAAATTCCCCTGGAGCACTCAGTTTTTAGGAATTGTTCCAATAATTCTATAGATGGAGGTTGAATATTCAGTTTAAATGTCTAGTAATGTCCTTTTAACTATAGATATGGAATGGCACTTGAATCTGTGATAAAATCAGTGGTGTTATATTTATTTATGCATTTATTCAATGCAAACTTAATTATTACTGTAATTTTCAGGCACTGTATAAGCCTGAAGGAACAAAAATGGCTCTTCCCATATTCCAGGAGGAGAGAAAGATATGCTAATGAATAATTACAATATACTTTGATCATTGCTATCATAGAGGAATAAATAGGAGTGCAGGGACTGAGGAAGTGGCTATTATCCAGGATGGGGGTGGGGGAAGGAGATGATAAAGATTAAGGAGAAAAGAAACAATATGTTCAAAGGTTGTGCAAAGGGAGCAGATGTGGCTCAGTCTGTTGGGCTCTCCCCTCTCATGCGGGAGGTCCTGGGTTTGGTTCCCGGTGCCTCCTGGAAAAGGCAAGTGAACCATCTGGGGGAAAGGGGAGGGGTGATAAATAAAGAAAAATTAATTAAATAAAAGGTTGTGCAAGAACATAGAGGTTTATGAAAAATTGGCCCTTTCAGTTTGGCCAGAATAGAGGGACCATGAGATAGAAGCTAGCAGGGGCAGTTTGTTTGGAGATGAACCAAAAAAGAGTCAAGAAGGTCAATAAATTGATGGTAGTTAAGCAGATGTCCTATGATTCCTTGATCAATAAGGAATTTCCAGAGTATGATAGTAGAGGAGTGATGATTAAATATTTGTTTCAGAAAGATAATGTCCATGATGGTTGGCTAGGATCAAAACTGTAAGGGGGCTTGGGGGATACAGCATTTACGGAAGTTCTATGGTGTGCACTCCTCCCCTTGGGGCAGAAGACAGAGGAGAGCAGGGGTTCTTTTTTGTTCCACGGGCCCCTTTGCCAGTCAGGTGAAAACCACACACCCCTTCTCAGAATGTAGCAGCAGATAGTTTATGACACTCAGCTAGCATCGGGTCTAGCAGCTACTGTAATTTTGAAGTATGGATGAGCATAAGTGATTTTTCGAGATATGCAACAACTGTAATGTGATATGAAATGAACACTTCTGTAATTTATTGCATACATTCACAAGTGAAGTAAATGCTAAATTTCAGTTAGAGGTCAGAGAAAATAAAGATAATAAGTTGATTTTTTTCAATTCAAGCTCACAGAGCCCCTGAAATCATTCCATGGATCCCCGGTTAAGAATCCTGGAATAGAACAAGCTAGAAAAGATTGGATACTGTAGCAGTGTGGATGGAGATGGTGAAGAGAGGTTTTGGAGGTTGAATCCACAGGACCTGCTGAACAATTGAAAAAAAAATGAAGAAGAAGAATCAAAGAAGAGCTCCAGATTTCTAGTTTAGACTAATGCTTGAATAATAGTGTCATTCACAGGAAACCTAGGAGAAAGACCAGGTATGGAGAAGATTAAAAGCTCTATTTTGAACATACTGAGATTGAAATACTTGTGGAATGTTACAGTAGAAACACAGGTAAGTGGAAAGAAGGGACTGAAAATCTAGAGAGTTTTCAGAACTGAAGATACTAATTTATTAGTCATCAGTATTTAATGAGAGCAGAGTGCTTCTGCCCTCCACTAATTCCAGTGAAGAAAGAAGACACATACAAAATTAAATGCCTCTGATACATGGCAGACCAAGACAGTTTTTGCCACAAAGATTGGAGAGGTCAAATTAATCTTGATTGCGTAAAGCTGGGGAGGATTTTGACATAGATAAATTTGATCTGAAATTGAAGCAAGAATAAAAGTGATAAACGTGGTAGGAAATAAAATTGAATAAAGCAAGAACTCCTTGACTAAGGAGTATAGGTCGTGTTTGAGTCACAGTTCATAGACCAAATAGGCTGAGAGTGAAATGTACATGAGGGAAGATAAATCTGCAAGTCAGGAAGTGACTAATTGGAAGTGAAAAAGTGTTGAATATCTCTGAAGAATTTGGACTTTTATGGACATGATTGGTGGGAGTCAATGAGGATTTCCTAGCAAGAGAAAGCTTTAGGGAACTATCTCTAGCAACAATGAGGAGAGTAGATAGGAGGAGTGAGAGTCTGGAGATGGGAGTTGGGGCAATTATGAAGCTGTTGTAATGGCTTAGTTGTGAAGTAAGAAAAGCTAAATGAGGCCAATGGTGGAAGGAATGGAAAAGAGAGACCCTGCTTGTGAATATCAAGGAAGAAGAAGGCTCTGAAGATAACTCTGATGTTCTAAGCCTGACTCTCTGAGAAGATGTTACCATTTACTGAAATATGGAGCTTTGAACTTTTGGAGCATTGAACTAGGAGCAATCCTGGTGGGTAGATAAGGAGAAGTTATTTTTCCATTGTATTTTCTATTCAACAACTCAAAATACCCCATCAGTGAATCAAAAAATGTGAGTGGGACCAACCTTGCATTCATTCTCAGAAGGAATGCTTCCTTTCCAGTGCATTTATGAGAGTCTGCTATATGCCATTAGGAGAAAAAATTCAGAATTTTCTTTTCCTAAAAGGCAAATTTATATAGAAAAATATGGGAATCAATAAGGAAAGAAAAGGAAAGGAAAAAGAGAACTGGAATGGAAATGGTCCAGTTAGGAAATCCTTAAGCCCCTTACATGGTATATATCTGTGGCTAAGAAGTGATTGCCCATTTCTCGGCCTCCCTAATGCCAATGGAATGCGAGCAGAAGTGAGTGCACTACTGCCTGGCCAAGGCTTTACAGAAGGCTTTTCACTCTTTCTCAGGCTAGATGCAGATGCCAAAGGTGGATACACAATAGAATCACCTGGGGTGCTTTTAAGACACTGATGCCTAGGCCTCACCCCACATCAATTAAATCAGAATCTCTTTAGGTAGGACAGAGGCATGTGAATTGTTCAAGCTCCTCATGTGATTATGACATGTAACCAAGGCAGAGAACCACTTCCCTAGCTATTGGAAAAGTCAAAAAAATGAAAGAACCTGGGTCCCTGAATCACCACATGGAGACCAGATGTCTGCTAACCAAGAATACCCACTTGGACTGTTTGAAGAATGAGAAATAAGCTTCTGTACATTTGGAGGTCTATTTGATATAGTGATTTAACCTACTCTATCTAATAGACCTCTCCTGGCCCTCACCCTATTGTGTACCTGTGGACTACTGGACTTGACTTGGAAACTTTGGAGTTGAGCTGGGAAGAAGAGCAAAATGGGAAGAAAAGAATTGAGAGGAAATTGGGGCCAGATAATAAGGGCACACTAGAATGATTTCAACTTATTAATAAATCAAGAAACATCTTTGGGGTCTTTCTGATTCTAAACTGAAGATTCTGTGATTTTATTACATATTGCAAGTTTCCTGAACCTCATAAAGTTTACCCTCTATTATTTCTATAAGCATATAAAAGCCTTGAAAGAATGTTTCATCAGATCCATCTTCATATTTAATATACATTCTTGTCCCATTCTGTGTTTATTGAAAATATACTTGACAGAGCAGGTATCAGAAGTCCAACAGGAATAGCACTA
The DNA here is from genome assembly GCA_029593785.1 of Cabassous unicinctus. NCBI lineage: Eukaryota > Metazoa > Chordata > Mammalia > Cingulata > Chlamyphoridae > Cabassous > Cabassous unicinctus. The sequence goes on along the minus strand of JAQZBX010013376.1, from coordinate 11,734 downwards.
TACAAATCACAGGGAGTGGAATTTCACTATTGAGCAACTACAACCACATATGATTATTCTGAAGATAAAGTGATGAAGAAATTAAATCTTAGATAAATTGCTATACACAAGGTCAAACAGGTAATAAATGGTACATCCTAGACATGAAGCTAGAGCTATCAATGTGTTTTTTTTTAAGATTTTTAAATTTATTTATGCCCCCCGCCCCGTTGTTTTGTGCTGTCTGTTCTCTGTGTGTTCTTCTGTGTCTGCTTGTCTTCTCTTTAAGCAGCACCAGTACCCGATAATGGGACCTTCTGAAGTGGGAGAGAGATGCTCAATCTCTTGTGCCACCTCAGCTCCCTGGTCTGCTGCATCTCTTATTGTCTCTCCTCTGTGTCTCTTTTTGTTACATCATCTTGCTGCACCAGCTCTCCACACGGGCCAGCACTACTGCACAGGCCAGCACTCCTGTGTGGGACAGCACTCTAGCATGGACAGCATTCCACATGGGCCAGCACTCCACATGGGCCAGCTCACCACTCAGGCCGGCTTGCCACACGGACCAGCTTGCATTTCACCAGGAAGCCCCGGGAATCAAACCCTGGACCACCTATATGGAAGATGGGAGCCCATTCGCTTGAGCCACATCTGTTTCCCCTGTCAATGTGTTTTAATGAGGTTGAACACTTCAAGAGCTAAGACTCACATAGGAATTTAATGAGACATACATTAAGGAAATACAATAAGGTAAGATGGGTTGGACAGACAGCTAAATTTGGACCACTGGGCTGCTAGGGAATGATTCACAGAAGGGATGTTCTTCCACTGCAATTTTAAGGTTGAACAGATTTAGTCAAGTCGAAAAGGAAGAAAGAAAACCATGGTGAAAATTCAATGTGGCAAAGTGTCAATACAGGGTATTAAAAGGAATGCATTTAATGTGGGAAGTAATAGGATACCAGGCAAAAATGTATCACATGTCAGGGAGGTATAACCTGCCTGGTTTCTCAACCTCAAATACAGCTGAAAGGAGGAAAATGCAAGAAATGTGGAGAGTATGTGTGGTGACCTGGTTGTGGAGTTGGGGAGAGGATGGGAGAGAGCAGCAAAGTTCCCCCACAAAGCGTTCATGCAGGAATCCACGAATGACTCCCAGACTAAGTCAGGCCTCGCTGTCTCCACAGGGGCACCAGGAGCACATTCAGTACTGGGTTCATGGAACTTACACCTCAAAATCGATTCCACTGTCAGCTCTTTGATCTTGGACTATAACCAGGAGGTTTTGCTTCAAGGCACGTTTCATCTAGAGTTACCCCAAAACCAAAACAGCATAAAAAGGGGTAAGGAGAAAAATCTATAACTAGCCCACAGTTTTGGTTACATCTCTTTAGAGAGCTTTTGACAAAAGAGAACAAACCACTGAAAGGTGACAATAAATCAAAGCCCAGCAGCTGTTCTTTGGATTCTTAAAATTGCTTTATCTGTTTTCATAATATCTAAGTGAGACAAACATTCAAAATTTCACAAACTAGGGACATAAATAATTTTTTTTCTGAAGACTTGAAAGAAACATCTTCATTCATTTGATTTTTTTCATTGAAAAGGCTGAGGAATCTTTTACAATAATTTTTCACTACAAGATTGGGATCCTTAGGCTAAAATAGTATTTAGGTCAGTAAAAAATGAACATAAGAATAACAAAAAAAGAAAAATGAACATAAGGTATATCAGAAACAAAACATTTACGTATGTTCTATGTATTATGGGAAACAAACTAATACTCATAATAACAAAAGTTAAAACTACTGAGTGTTTATTACATGTCACAACTCTGGGACTTTCTTGTTTTAATTCTTATAACGCGCCCTTTCCATAGGATATCATTGGCTTAGAGAAGTGAAATAAACTTGCATATCATCATATGTCCTGCAAATGGTGGAGGTTAGTTTTGAATCTAGATCAGTCTGACACCAAACCATATGCTTTTTTTTTCCAGCTTAAAACAAGGCATGTTTATTTTCTTATAGATTCAGTGAGTGCAGGAGTACAGGCATGGCACAGTAGGGTTCTCTGCAAGACTGCAGCCAACATGTGGGCTGAGACTGGTTCTTATCTGACAGTTTGCATGGGTAACGGTCCACTTCAAGCTCACTCAGTTTGTTGGCAGAACTACTTTCTTTGTAACTGTAGGTCGCACGACAGCTTGCTTTTTTTCAAATAAGATTCTGAAGAGTCTGCCAGCAAGATGAAGTCTTACACAACAAAATGTAATCATGGGAGTGATGTCCCATTACCTTTGCCATATTCTTTAGGTTAGAAGGAAGTCACAGGCCCTGCCCACATTCAACAGGAAGTGATGGTACAATTATCCAACCATAGGCTTTTTATTCTACAGTATGCTGCCTCTCCAAAGAGATAATTTATACAAAAGAAAAAGATATATTTTCTTCTTGTGTTTATTTAACATTGACATTTCACTTAAAATGTAAACCCAAATGTAAAGTAACAGTCTTACTGTTTTAAAAAATCACGCTCCACTCATTTAAGTCCTAAATTTCAGGGTTATATGTCATTTTATTTCGGTCTTTATCAATCTTTCCTATCATTTCCCTTGACTAAGTGCTCAATTTTTGAAGACTCATTCATTTGCTTTCTTTTTCTGCCTTTCCCTTGACAGAAATTACCTCTCTTCCTCTAACAGAGTTAAGATGGCGAATGGAAGAAAGCAATTTGCTGTCTCCATTCTTATTTTTACTATAATTTGCCTGTGGCCATGGCAACCATATTGGTGGAAATAAAACCACCAGAGCATGTGTGCTGACAAGCATAACTGTAAATACAGGAACACTGGAGTAGGGGATTTAAGCTCAGGAAGGGGTCTGGCTGAAAATAGGCTCCATGTCCAGCTTTGGAAGAATAGAAAGGACGCTGGACTTGGAATAAAAAACGTGGGGTTGAGTTGCAGCTGTGGCACTTGCCCTATGTGAACCCCAGTTTCCAGATGTATAAAACAAGAATAACATGCCCCTTAATTTATTGCCAAAATATATAACCTCAAACCCCCTTGAAATTTCAAAAGCTTGGTTATAAAGGTAATTTTTATGAAGATGTGTGTTTTGTCCCTTCACATATTCTAAATTTATTTCTTGCATCAAGAAGGCTGTTAGAGGAAATTGTGGGAAGGTGACAGAGCAGGAAGCTCCAAGAATCAGTCCTTAATATTCCTTAACTATTAAACAGGCAGGAACTGTCTGCATCAACCATTCCAAAACTCCGAAGTCCAGTAGAACACAGTACAGGATCCAGGGAAGAGTGGGAGGAAAGGCTGGTAACTTAGGGTAAATGCCAGTAAATTGCTCTTTCCATGCCATGGCAACCAGCACTCATCTCCCACTCTTGTGGTCCACAGCATGGGGTCAGCACCTGGTGTACTTTGTTGGATCCAGAGAGGGGCATAGAAACCCAGTTCCCCAAGAACTGGGACAGGGGAGATGGAGGTGGGCTGATTGCTGATCATTGCTTTTAATTAGCTACTTGGGATGGCTGGAGGCCCGACTCTGAGCGTGGCCATTGTTCTAACCTATCCCATACAAAGATGATGTCAAGTCAAGAAAGCACCGCTTTAGAGAGCCATGGAAGAAGCTCCTGGTGCCCTCCTGATCCCTCCCTCATCCCATCCCCAGGGCAGTTTGGAGCTGGACAGTGCTCCCTGTCCAGCCCTGGCCATGTTCCAGATGAGAAAGACTGACTCAGGAAGCATCTTTACAGCCTGCTCCCCTCCAAGAATATTCCCTCCAGGAAAAAGCAGTTTGAGAGAAGGAAATCAGTGTAAGAAACAATTGAGGCAGGAAGACTGGGACAAAGGCTCACCTGCAGTAAGTCCTGCAGTGGAACTCCCAGAAGAGGGAGAAGGTCTCTTTCCTGAGAAGTAGAGGGGACATCCAAACTCCTGCAAACAGGGGAAATCCTAGGGCCAATAGCAAGCGCAAGCCCAGGGCAAGACACCAGATAACCCAGCAATCCCACTTCTAGGTAACTATCCAAAAGTATTGGAAGCAGGGATTTGAACAGATATTTGCACAATGATGTCCACAGCAGCATTATTCAGATTTGCCAGAAGGCGGAAGCAACTCAAGTGTCTATCAAGTGATGAATGGATAGACAGAATGTGGGGAATATACACAGTGGAATATTACTCAGCTGTGAAAAGGAATGAGGTTCTGATACATGCCATGACATGACTGAACCTTGAAGACATCATGCTGAGTGAAATAAGCCAGACACAAAAGAACCAATATTGTCTGATCTCACAGTTATGAAATAATTAGAATAAGCAAACTCATGGAGTCATAATCTAGAAAAGAAGTTACCAGGAGACGGGGTGGGAGTAGGGAATATGGAGTTGAGGCTTAAAATGTACAAAGTTTCTATTTTGGATGATGAGAAGGTTTTGGTAATGGATGGTGGTTATGGCAGCATATCATTGCGAATACAATTAACAGCACTGAATTATATATTTGAACGTGGTTAGAAGAGGAAATTTTAAGATTTATATATATATATATACATTATTACCCTAAATTTTTAAAAAATTAGTTGTATGGAACTATACAACACTAACAGTGAACCCTAAGTTAAATCATGGACCATAGTTAATAGCACAATTATAAAAATGTGCTTTCATCAATTGTAACAAATGTGCCACACCAATGCAAGGTCTTAATAATTGGGTGGTATATGGGAAGCTTGCATTTTATGCATGATTTTCTGTAAATCCACACCTTCTCTAACAAAAAAAGAAGACTATTAAAAAGTTAAATAGCTGAACTTCTTGGTTTTGGACTTCCTAGAATTGCTTTTCTGAATGGCTGGTCTTATACCAACAGAGAGCACTGAGAGACAGTACAAAAAGCAGTTATATGGAAATACATTATTATGTTAATTTTAAGAATTTTGATGAGAATATTCTTCATGTTGCATTGCACTGAGTGGCCTTTGGTAGATCACATAGAAGGAATTGCTCTTACAGCTTAGACTAGGGAATGCAACTGCTCCTTCTGCTGAGCCACTGTTCTGATCCATTGGACACCGTGAATTTTGAAACTGATTGCATTTTTCTCTTTGGAGATAGAGCTGATTCATGCTCTACTACAAACAACTGTACAGGAACTGAATCATGTGCTTTTCTATATTAACTTTATTTCCCTATTAGTTGTATTTTTCACCCTTCCGTGCTGCTCTGTCCCTATTTCCTTATTTATTTCTGACTTATTGTGTTGCATGGATTTTGCAAGCTACCTGATACCTTTTATAATCAAGGCAAGGTAATTGATATAGACTCACAGGGGCCCCAAGAGAGCAGAACACCCAAGAAGTCAAGAAGAGTGTGAACCATTAACAACCTCCCTAGACATAATGCCTACTAAAATACACCGCATCAAACAAAAGTTGTCTAGGTGGCATATGGTTGTCAGCTGCCATTTTGAGACCCCAGTGTTTCTTCCTAGGACTCTGGTAAAGATTAGCTGATATAATGTGTAAAACAAGGACTTCGCAGTAGTACACATTCTATAACCACTTGGCATTACTGTATGAGGGCATTTCCTCTAGCCATCACTTTTCTCATTAGTTTCACCTTTCAAGTCAAATAGTGAGTGCCAGAAACAGAAAGATGACAATATATAAAATAACTCTTATAGGTAACATGTTGGGTACTGATTCCTATGATTAGGAAATAATATACTAGCTGTTTATCTCCATCAGAAGCTCATGAAGGAGAAGTGCATAGGCGACAGTCTGTTAAAATTATCCTGTTTATTTTTCTAATGCCTTAGCTCCAAATCCTTATATGGAACCCCAGGCTGAATATGCTTATAGATTCCCTGTATGGCTCTGGATTAAAACTTAATTCCAAACCGACCAAATGATATTCTATCCCCTTTCTCTAACCTTCTGATGGCCAAAAAATATGAGGAAATCTGAGCACAAGAAAAAACACACCAAATAAAAGGGAGTTTTTCTCCCCAAGCCTTAGAGATGATTCGTGCTGAGAGCCATTAGAGCAGCAGCTCACATGTCTTCAGTACTTTGCAAAATACTTTACCCTTTGACACACATTATTCATTTAATCTTCATGGCAACTCAGTGAGCAAGTTAGAGATTAATATCCCTTCTATTAAAGATAAGAAAAGTAGCTCTGTCTCCTAACTCAGAAATTCGCTCCTGAAGTAGATGTAAATTGAAGTGATTTCCTTGCTCAATAATTCTCTCCAATGTCGATCCTTCTGGTCTGCCCCATTCTTCCTGGACAACCCCTGCCTCTCTGACCTCGATGGTGAGCATTTGATCCAAAGTAAGTTAATCATAGAATCCCACTCTTCTGGACACATTGATAGTCCAAGAGGGAGTCTTATAGCCCAAGCTGGACTAATTAGGATGATACTTTTCAGACAGGAATTGAGCTAGGACTCATTTTTCACACCCTCAGTTCACAGAACTGACTCTAAGCCTAGTGTTGGACGATAGGCCTAAGTGCTGCATGCAGCCATGGGGTCTCCCACATTCGATGGGAGAGAATGAGGCAGAGGCATCTAAAAAAGCAGAGATGAAAGATAGAGAAAGAAGCTCAAGACATTTTTTACTGCTTTAGATATGGACATCCTTTGGGACAGCTCCATCCCTGTATTCTCCATTGTGTTGGTCTTGTCTAATGAGTTTGAACTGGGCTGCTCAAACAGCCTACTGAAAGAATCCTGGAAAATGCAGCTAGGTTTACAAAATATGTTCTTTACTATTATTTAAATTCCCTGCAAACATGATGAGCGTGTCATGGTGAGAGAAGGAAGAGGTCAGGAGACCTGGGCTTTAAACCTTGCTTTGCCCCTCACCAATGTGAGATCTTCACAAAATCAATCTCATTTGCTAAAAAGAGGAACTTGCCCCAGATTTCTCCAATATCCCTTTTAACTCTAAAACACTGTAATTTAAGGGGAAAACATTTTTCTCTTATTCAATAACCATGAATTCAAAAGTAAACAGATTTATGTAAGTAGGATCAAAGTTTGGGGGAAATGATAAAGCAGGGGGCAGATAGTTGGAAACAGCACCAATGCTAATATTGAGGCATAGTCTCTAAATTAAGGCAGAGATGACAGTCTAATTATAAATCGCCATTCAACAGACCTGGCATTTAGCCAAAAGGAAACAAAACAATTTCTATGCAGCTACTTGGCATATGATATTAGCCATGAGAACATACCATGTCTGCCAACATTAGAACTCTTTATTCAGACAGTTTGCTAGACATGTAGAAATGTTTAAAATCCTCAACCATGACTATGTATAATATTTACACTATAAATGAGAGTAGCTTTAAATCCATTATTCTCTAGGTAATTAATTTGCTTTAAAATATGGAAAAATATGTCATTTGTTAAACGAAATAACCAGTATTTAATGTAAATACATCTCCTCTGGGATCTGTCCAGCCCTCTCAGTAAACAACAGACTTTGCAGTAGTCACAATACAACTAAGACCAAAGTTTGTTTTTCTGCCTGTCTTGACAACATGCAAGATTAAAAAGGCAATATACTATACATTTGGCCACTTCATAGTTATAACATTAATCAGTCTAAAGCAGAGTACACAAAATATAAATCATGCCATACTTTACACTGAACTTCACTCCGAAAGAAAGCCTCGCACAGTTGTTTATGGCACAGTAAATATTTATGTCCACATCTCTGATTCAGTCTTCTCTACCTACTGATGAGTAAGTGAATGGGATTAGGACTTCAGAACATGTAAACTTGAGAGAAATTGTTTATATTAAACTGTCAGTGGTAATGGTAGCTGACCCTGACAGTAAATTAAAACCACTGACGGGCAAAGAACCCAAAAGATGATTTGATGACTAACGATGTTGGGTACAAGTCTGCTCTTACATGACATGAACTCTTAAATGAAACGAAGCATTTTTGCCTCAGTGACCCAATTATCTCCCCATCTTTGAGATGAACTAAACCGCCTAAGCTTTGAAAGTTTATCATGCCCATAACTTTATTACTCAGGAGACAGCCCCCCAAAAACCCCACCCACCCAGATGGAGCTGATTAGACCAAGTTGGAAATGGGGTGCAGGAATAGCCAACACATAAGTGGGTGAGAAACTGATGGCATGGTCTGACTTGAAAGGATGACCCGGGAGGTGAGATTCCTAGAAAAGAAAGCAAGAGTGGGCAGAAGAAGAAAAACTGAGAGGATGCAAAGAGAATATAAGAGTTATATGTAACAGAGACACAGAAAGAAGCCAAGATGCCTCCAAGGAAAAGAAAAAGAAATAACCAATGAAACATGCAAACAATGAGAGAGAAATCAAGTCCATCCCTAGGAGTCCTCTGATGGAAAGGATTTTCATTCAAGTTTCAGTTTCAGTCTTCCTCTATTTCTACTGAAGACGTTTTATTTCCAGGGCAACCTGAATTTTCTTTGCAACCAAAGGAGCCTAACTTTAATGGCAATTCATCTCTTGTGCTGGGAAGTGTTTTTTAGAGAAAACCAAAATAAGTGATCTTGGGAAGTTAATGTTTCCTTTTTGATGCAAAATGTCAATGGTTTGAATCTCTATATTTCAAATAGAAAAAAAAAATAACTTGGTAAAAAAATGGATAAATCCCATCTAAAATAGGATAAGAAAAATGTTAGCTATTTTGATTTTTGTATGTATAATGGATTTTTTATTTTTTTCCTTGGGAGAAGACAATCAGGTTTTTTATTCACATTAAGAAATCATATGGAAAACATCATTAATAACAGCTGATAACATCAAAAGCCTAAACTCAAACTGCCCACTTTATATCCTCTTAAGAAACTAAAAGGAAGCCCTGAAGATGAATATCTTATATCGCAATAACTTCAGGTAATTATGGATCTCCTTTGCTTAAAAGCATTCTCCAAGAATAAAAAAACCCTCGGAAGAAATATTTTTTCTTTTCCTTCCTTCTGTTATGTTCCCTTCCTGCTTCTACATCCTTAGCCAGAGAAAGAATTCAAGTCAATGAGGCACTAGAGCAGGCTTGCTTTGATACTGTGGGTGGTAACGATGACAATCTCTGAATATTTGAAATTCTTGGGAAATAGATTTTAGCTACTTTTTCAACCCTTTCAAAAAGTAACAAAAGCGACTCAAATACTTTTCTGCATGGGCTGCTCAGTAAATTTCCTTGGAGGTGGAACTGGTGGCAGCCATTACTAAATGTAGAGAAGCTACCTCCCTGAGGTGCTGACTCCTAAAGCACAAAGGAACTGAATTCAATTTGTAGCCATGCTCACTCTTCAGCGTTCCTAGAGGTTATCTTTATATCTATAGATCCATCACTAGGGAGTCACTAGACAAAAATCTCTTGGCTAAAGAAAATATTTTATTTCCATTTCTGTCTTCTTCAGGCTGACTGCAGCCCTTTCAGTGAACAGTCAGTAACACTGAGTAGCATAGAGGAAATTCTCAGTACTATCCTTTGAAGTAGACAGACAGTCATTCTGGGGCACTCTTTTTATTTTCTTCCAGAAATGCACTGGATTTTTATATTAATACTTGCTATGTGTGTGTGTGTGTGTGTGTGTGTGTGTGTGTGTGTGTGTGTGTATGAACCTATATGTATATATAAAGATGGGTACATGGGGAGCTGATGTGGCTCAGTGGTTGAGCGCCGGCTTCGCACATATGGGGTCCTAGATTCAATCCCCGGCCCCCGGTACCTAAAAAAGAAGGGTTAATATAAACATGTATTAGTTTTTATAAAAGGGGAAAAAAATGCTTCTATTCAAATACTTATTTAATAAAAAAGAAAGAAATTTGGTCAAGTAAGATTTGATTGAGCTAAGAGCATTCCATTCCATTAAACCAAATTTCCCTTCCTTCTTTCCCTGAATGTACAAACAAATATATGCAGCTATTTGACTAAATTAAACCAACTTCCATTTCTCTACATCAGTTGATGTGCAGCAGTAACAATGAAAACTCCCACGTTTAGGCATCATCGAGTTTTTAGATGGTTAGTTTCAGAGGAAACTTGGTTAGTAATTGAACATCATGCACATTATAACTTTCCTAAATGTATCATAGATATAAGAAAGATTTGCATTCCATGAGAACAGTAACTAAGCAGACGGGAGAAATGGGGATAATTATACCTTCTTATAGATTTCTTTTGAGGTATAGATGAGATTTCTGCATGCAAAACTTTAAAGTATTGTGGCTAACACACAAATAAGACTGCTAGGAGACCTCCCTTCTCTCAGTTCTGCTAATATCTTCTCTAGGCTTCAATTTTCTCATCTACAAAGAAAATGAGTTGGGCATTCAGATCTCTAAGATTACTTCCAGATCCACAATTCTGAGATTCTTCATCGGAATTTTTTTTTACCTTCAATTAATACAATAAATATTGACATCTTAAAGTTCTCTCAGAGAAACAGGAAAATAGCACATGTCTGTGAACCATGAGTGAAACCGTGGAACGTCCAACCTCAGAGTCTCCACAGCCCCAGCTTAACGACAGTGTTTATCGTGAGTTCTAGGGCTTACTCTCTATATTAAGTCTTTAAGGAAGGTTTCCATAGTTTAAAATGACAAAATGTTTTGAAGCTCATGGTGATAAAATTTTTAGTATCTTAATTTCTTCCTCTAGGATTAGATTGGAGGTTCTGTTTTTCCCGATCTCTTCGAGGTCTATGTCTACATTACAAGTGTGCTCCTGAAAGAATGCTCACCATATCATCATCATCACCAGCATTATTTACTGGTCTTATGTTGCCTTAGCCTCAGAATAAGATGTCCACTTTGACACTCTGTGTCTTGAGATTTGCTTGATATCAAGCAGACATCCTTACAGCAGCTTTAGATGAGAAAAAGTTTGTGATGTGAATATACCAAAATTTAGAACTTCTATGCTAAAAAAAACTCTAATGACAGAGTTAAAAGACAACACATAGTAAGAAAACTTTTGCAAAATATGTAACATTCAAAGGTTAACATTTCTTATATATAAAATACTCACAAAGATCAGCATAAAAATAGGGGAAGAATGAAGACCACATTAAAAAATAAACAAAACATTTTTTTTAATTGTCAAAAGAAAAATATATAAATGACCAAAAATACACAAGGAAAGAAGCTTGACCTCATAAAAATTAAGAGAAATGTCAGTTAAAGCAATAATAAGATTACATTTTGTTTGCCTCTTATATTTCTAAAACTAGAAAATATTTATGGCATTTAATGTTGGCAAAGTTGTAAGGAAATAGATTCTCACTTTGTTATGATGGTAAATTGGTATAAACTGTTTCAAAGGAAATTTGGCAGTATCTATCAAAATGTTAATTGGAAAAACCCTATTATTTAAAGTGGCCTTATAATTTGTTCTGAAACCAGAACAAATTTAAGAGTAAAATAAATAGAGTACTAAAGTAATTAAAAAGAAGTAAGTTTAAAGTATTCGTTTATTGCCAACAAATTGGTTTTATTATATTGGGTGACCTGTATAATCATTTGATTCATTCACAAAATATTTTCCATAATATAATTTTAATAAAAATAACATATAAACATGTTGTACTTTAGAGTGAAATTCTTTAAAAGCTTGCTTATATTGGCAACCTAAGTAGAATAATTAATTTTGGTACATATTCATGAATTTAACCAATTTTAGTTATAGCTCTCTCTACATTTGTGTAACTGGCATTTTTCTGAATA
>JAQZBX010013375.1:6493-40035 GCA_029593785.1 Cabassous unicinctus | reverse complement strand
GAGTGAATTTTTTGATGGGTAAGCTAGACTTCAATAAAGCTGAGTGTTAAAGATTTTCCAGTTCCAGCCCAGCATTTTTGACCCTACTGTATGCTGGGCCTTGTGCAAACATTGTGCACTCCTGCCATCAGCCAAACCTCAGGCCAGCCAGCCAGGGGACAGTAGTCATACAGATGGGCCCAGAGTCCTGCTGGGTGCGAGGTGCCCCTGTCGGTCCGCCCCCCCTCCAGGGACAGGGAGGTGAACCAGCTGAAGCAGTGGATCACCACGCTCATGATGTCTATCACCAAGGAGGAGGAGATGGCCGCCGAGCTGGAGCTCAAAGCCCGAGTCTTCCACTTTGGAGAGTACCAGGGTGACCAGCAGGTAGGTCAGGCCCAAGTGGGGCGGCCATGGAGGGGATGGGGGCGGCAGGAAGAGATGCTGAGGGATGCAGGAGGCCATGGCCCGGGTTAGGGCACCTGTTGGGAGAGGGTGCCAGGCCTGGGGGGTTGTCCCCTCCCTCAGGCCCTACAGCCCTGACTAGGTGCTAATTGTACCTGGGGGGCAGAGGGGCCGGGGCCTCCGCCAAGGACTGCACAGGGAGTGCTGGGGTCTGCCCATGCAGCCCCTTTGCCACCCCTGACACCGGGGCGAGCTTGGCCGAGGGACGCCGCCCCTGTTCCCACACCATGCAGACTCAGCAGCCCGGCATGCATCCCTCCTTCCTTCCTCCTTCCGCTCAACAAATGTCTGTTTCTTAGACACATGCCAGGTGGCCTTGTGGGAAGGAAGAGAGGAGCCTTCCAAGCCAGGCTGAAAGAATGCTGAGGGGACAGAGGGCTGGTGACGTTTGGGCAGCGGGGATGGGGACTGGCCCAGGGGCAGGGGTGTGCCCAGGCCATCACTTGAGCGCTTACCAGGGGCCCCCTGTGCACCAGGCACCAGGCCAGGTCCACAGGCTATGGCAACGAGTCACGGGACCGGGTGTCCCACTGACTTTTGGTGGGCACTGGCTATGTCCCAGGCCCACTGGGCCTTTCCTCCCTGCCGTCTCTCACATGCTCCTCACCCCAAGCCCGTGAGGCTGGCGGTAGTATGTGCTTCCTACTCTCTCTCAGGCTCAGAGAGGGGCACACATAGTAGGCAAGAAGGAGGTGGTCCAGCGAGGGAAGCAGGGTCAGTGCAGGGGGTGAGGCTTCGGTGGGCAGCCGGAAACAGACCAGGGTAGAGGGACGCAGGACTGTGTGGCTGCACAGGAGGGTGAGGGGTAGGGCAGCTCAGGCTGAGAGAAGTCCAGGTCTCCAAGTTCTGTTTTCTGAGCTGCCGCTCTGGGCCAGGCAGGGCCCCGGGACACCCTTACTTGTCCGGCCGTGTTGCAGTGGAGCTTGTCGGGCCTTGGGGGCCCACTGATGCCCAGCCCCCTGCCGCAGGACAAGCTCCTGGAGAACCTGAACCACAAGGTGCTGGCCGTGTACCAGCACTGCATCGGGACCCAGCAGGACAGCAACCTGGGCACGGTGCAGATGCTCACCGTCATCGAGCACCAGCTGGACGAGCTGATCGAGAGCCTGGAGCGCGTGCCCCCAGCCAAGATCGAGCAGGCCGAGAAGGCCAAGGAGAAGGAGCGGCGGATCCAGTGAGTGGTCTTGCAGGAAGCAGGGGCCCTCAAGAGCGCAAGGCCAGCTCTCCACACTGCTTCCACTGTCCCTGGGCCAACACCTCCCCCACCACCTCGAAAAGCTGGAGGCAGGGGAGACAGGACCCCCCCCCCCAGAGGGCCATGCTGCAAGACGGAAGCCAAAGGTTCTTGGGGGGAAGGGTGGACCAAGAAGGGACATCAAACCCAGCCTGGGGGTACCGGGAAGGCTTCCTGGAGGTGATGATGGTGAAGCTGATGATTTACAGTCAGCAGGGGTCAAGTCCAGAGAGACTCAGGGAAGGTAGGGCATTTAGAAGAGCTGGAGCAAAAGTGAGGGCGTGGCCAGCAGGTACTTGATCGCGAGGCAAGGGGCACCAGTGAGGAGTTTTAAGCAGGGGGACAGACATGACCAGATACCTGGGACACTGATTAGATTCCTTTTTCTGGCTGGATGAGGGAGAGGCTGCCAGGGCCCCAGGGGTGGGAAGGCACAGCTCGTAACACAGTGTTTGCAAGAGGAGGAGCAGATGGGTGGGGCGCAGAATTGGGGAGTCACTGATGGGAGGTGGAGGGGCCCTTGGGTAGCTCCTAGCCATAGCTCAGTGGCATCTGGAGGTCTGCCTGATGCCGAGCCGTCCCTCGGTGGAGAGCCGGGCCCAGAGGGACACCCACAGCCCTCGACCACCATCTTGACGGCCTCAGGCATGCTCAGGTGCTGGTAGCCCACCTCGTTTGCGCTGCGCAGCCATCTGCACCTGGCCATGGGCCTCTCCCGCAAGCCTGGGAGGTGTTGTTCTCTGTGTCCTTGGTGCCCTGCTTAGAACAGGCGCTGGGCAAATGACTGCTGCCCGGAAGTAGAGCTGGATGGAGGCTGGCGTGGCTGAGCTTGCTGGGTGCTGGGGTCTTGAGGGGTGATGACGAGGGGAGCACAGGGCACGGCCATGAGTGAGGCAGGGGTCTGAATTGAGGCATGCTGGATCCCCAAGGAGCAGGGGTAGGAACAGGAAGCCAGGCAGGGCCAGGCCCATCTCCTCTGGGCACAGGCCGTCCTTGTCAGAGGAACCTTGTTGTTTGACTGTGGGCAGGGGGAAGGGCCCTGCTGTGGAAGGGCAGAAGGAAGTGAGCTGGGGAGGGCTGGGCCCGACTTCCAGGGCCGTGTGCCTAGAGACGGGGTGGGCAGGGCTCCCCAGGCCGTCCCCCACCCCGCCCCAGCCCCTAATGCCGACTCTTGCCCACCACCTCCGCTCAGAATACGGGAAGAGAAGGTCAGGCTGCAGAAGCAGCTGCAGGAGGAACGTCTGCAGCGAGCCCAGGCCCGGGCCCAGGCCGAGATCAAGAAGAAGGTAGGCGGGTCGCCCTGGTCATCCTGGTCACCGCCAAGGAGGGGCATCTGAGAAGGGGCCCGGCAGTGCTAGAATGGGGCACACCCCACTTTGCAGAGAGCCTCACTGAGGCTCTGCGAGGAGCAACTTGGCTGCCAGGGCAAGGCCAGGGTCGAGGCAGGCTCTGGGTCTGCCCTCTTCTCTCAGGACTGGCCTCCTCCTGGAGATGCCCTCCCCTCTGGGGAGGTCTTCCTCCCAGTCCAACGCCTGCCAGGCAGGCCTCGGGGGTGGCCACTCCTGGCTGATCCCCACTGCGCATACATGCCTGGTCCCCGTCCCTGTGGTGGGTGCGCGCTGGCTCAGGGCAGGCGGCAGCACCACCAGTCCCACCTACAAGGCAGCCAGGCCCCCAGCCAAGCTCCTCGCCCATCACGAGGAGCCCCCTTAGCCCCGGGTCTCCAGGTCCCCACCCCACTGAGTAGGCCACCGTAGCCACCACCTTCTGGACCGGCAAGGGCCCTTGGCCCATGACAGCCCTGACAACAGGACATGTGGTCCCTAAGACAGGCCTGGAACCCGAATGTGGCCACCCAGCGGACCAAGAAGGGAAATGGCTTTTTATCTCCAGGCCAGCATTTCTCAGAGTCAGGACCACTGGGCCCTGGGGAACTGGCCAAGCCTGTAGGGTCCCCATAATTCCGACAGCAAAGGAAATGGGTGCATTCTGGGAAGCCCAATATTTTCCATTCTACATGGCCAGGCCACCACCTGCCCTCCTCCAACCCCGTCGAGGAGCTGATGATCACGGCACAGGTAGACCAGTAAATGCTGGCGTAGGCTTTTAGCACTCCTGGGTTACTTCAGAATAAATCCAGCCTTCAGTCCTGCTGGGCTGACCCAGCCTGCTGACTGGAGCAGCTGAGAGGGTCCGAGGGATCTTTGAAAGTCCCCAAGCCAGATGCTTGCCCCACACCCTAAGTGGGGAGAGGTATATGAAAATCACTTGTCAACTGGGCCTCTGGTGCAAGTGCTGAGTAACTCCATTTCCTCTCTGCAGAGAGGCAGAAAGCTGCTGTGCCGCTCACGACCTCTGCCTACCAAATCGAGGAAGGCGTCAGAGCACACGCTCCAGGACAAGGATAAGGAGGAGCTGCTGTTTTTCTTCACTTAACCTTTTCCCAGCCCTGGCTGGGGTGTTCGGCTGAAGCTCGTGAAAGGTGCTGGCAGCGGGAGAAAGAGACTGGCCTGGGTTTTAGCTGGATTGTGATTTAAACTGGCACTCGTGCTTTCAGCTTCCTCCTGTACACTTCCTTACTGGCACAGAAATAAACTTCATGCAGGTCTCTTTGGTGTCTTGAGGGCCTGTTTTGGGAGGCTGGCGCTGTGGCCTCCCTTTTATCCTCCAACCCTAAGCAGCTGTGGGAGGGCAGGGCAGCATCTTGGTTGTCGCCTCCAACGGCAGCTTTAAGAGGGACAAAAGCATTGAGTGGAAACTCCAATTTCCTGTTCCGACGTAGCGTAGGGCTAGCCCCCACAGCCACAGCAGGAGAGGAAAGCAAGCTGGGTAGATGAGAAGGTTATTACTACAAACTGAAGAAAAAAGTCATTTCAGCACCCTAGACACAGCTCCTCGAATTAAGCCACACGAAGCCTCTGCCGGGTTGACCATACAAAAAACTTTTATTCATTTGCCCTGAAGGCGGGCCCATCACCAGCAGCAAACCACAGTGCCCAGAAAACATTGACAGCCGGTGCCAATCATTCCATGGAGACCATTCACTGAGGGGCGCGGGGGAGAGAGCGGGCCTGTGGGTGCGGGGGGCTTTGCAGCTGCTCTGGCAGGTGGGCCTGGCTCCCTGCAGGGGGCAGAGGGGCTGCATGTTAGTCAGTCCTGGATGGTCTGGCAGGTGAGGAGCCAGGGGGGCAAGGTCAGCTCCTGGACTTTGGTCTGTGGCACAGCACAGAATTCTGTGGAAAAGAACCAGATACAAATGTGGCTTGAATTCTTCCAGGCAAATCGCACTTTTGAGCAAGACAGATAGAAAGGGATCACGATAGAATGCCGGCGTCATCCTCCAAAGCCCTGAAACTCAAGAAATGGAGGAGACACAGCATGGGCAGGGTCTGGAAGATTCCAAGCCTGAGAATCAAAAAAGCATCCGAACAAACACACTTTCAAAGGCACAAGGCAAGAGGAAAGCATTTCTGAAATGACCCTGTATCCCTCCCATTAACTCTAATTAACAAATAAATAATGTGCAGGACTATCAACTCGTCTCCTTTCACGAGACAGCCCTCCCTCTGTAAAAATATGCTGACACGTGCACATCTCCAACTGCAACAATGAAACATATATACACACACCCTTAATGCAGCCCTATAAAAAATTACAGGACTCAAAACACCACTTTATAAACTGTTGTCAAATGACTGTTTAACGTTAATACTTAAATACAGAATTTGGAAAAATTATTTTGAAAGTTTCAACTCTCCCACTCCCAAACTCTGAGCTGCAAGTGGGGTCTCCCAAGAGGGCTCACTACCAGATCCCGATGTATCCCACCCCACTCGCCGCTGCTTCCCTAGACCCGCTGCCGGCTGGCACTGCCTGCTCTGCCTCTGCGGCGAGAACACGGGCTCAAAAACAGACTAGGACCAGGCTGCCCTGTAAGGACGTGGCCACCTTTGCCCTATTCTCCACGAACACCATCCAAGCCACTGGGAAATGGCGTGTCACGTGAGTGCTCAGAAAGAACAGGGTATTTCTAGTTCTGGGGTGAAACTCAACCGCGGAAGCTGAAAGACCTCCTTTTGGCTTTACTACTGATCAAGGGATAGTCTACCCTACTTCCTGCAGAAGCCGTCTTTTTTTAAATGTGACCCACACTCCGTGGCCCAGACCACATTAGACAAGAACAATGGGCTGAGGGTGCACAACACAGCAAGGAGAGAGAGCACGCTTCTCGCCACAGAGCGTGCTTGCGGCACGGAAGCACTTCTCTGGGACAAGGCAGTTTCACACCTGGCCCCCAAAACTGGCTCCTGATGAAACGTAAGAAAAGCATCTTCCGTTAAGTGGACCAAAACGTCTTCCGTAGAATTAGCTTGGACTCTTGAGTGGACACGGACTGGGAATCTCACCCAGGCCCACGAGACCATCTAACCCGAGTCTTTGGGGGAGAACAACAAACTGGAGGCGATTGTCCTCATTTGTCCCAAAGCAGAGAGGATGCCGTCACTGCAGGTCCTGCAGGTTGATGGTGCTTCCTGGGAACCGGGTGCTTCCAGGACCAGCCATGGCAACAGGAGCAGGAAGCACTTCCTGTGGAAGCAGCAGAGGGTGTGAGGGACAGAGGGAGAGCGGGAGCCAGGCCCAGACGCAGCTCTGGGTTCTGAGCACCAGTGGCTCGAATGCAACCGGGGGGATTCAACGTCGTTCAGAAGGCAGTCATTCTACCTTTTTGCCCAAATGCCCACAACATAAGCATAACATAAACCTATGGGGGTGGCCAGGAAGGCGTTTCTGAGTTTTCTTCATTAATAAGAACTTGTTTCCCCCTTATTCCTTGAAGCAAAAAAAATTGAAATGTGGATAAACCGGGACAAGGAAAAATGGAACCAATACTGTGTTATATGTTTTTCCGGACTTTTTTCTTTGCATGCTGATACCCACACACATTCAAGCACCCATGCATCTTTTTGCAAAAACGAGATGATCCTTCTTTCTTTTTGTCCCTTTTTGTTCCCACTTTATCTATGGTTAACATCTTTCCAAGTTATGAGGTATTCCTCTACGTGATTTCTCATTCACCAAACAGTATTCCAACCACCAGGCTGCACATAACTCTATTCCATCTCCTCTCAACAGAAGACGAGGCCCCACTACAGCAAGCGCCCTTTAGCTATCTGCAACATCCCTTTATTTCCTTAGGAATACAGTTGCCTGCGTGGGGCTGCCAGACAAAATGGATAGATGTTGCTGAGGTTTGTTAGAGCCATACTGCCAAACCGCCCTCCAATTTACACGTCCCCCCACCCGCCCCCCGCTTGGTCTGAGGGTCTACTCCTCAGCCTCTTCCCAACACTTGATTCAATAGTTCTGATGTTAAGAAAAATATTGAACTGCCCAATTTGAATGAGACAGAACTAAAGTGACTATTTGCACGATTTAATAATACATATATTAAATAATTTGGAAATTAGCTAAGCTACATCCTTCCATTACTTTATATCCAAATCTGAATTATCCATTGCCATCTGCTATTAACCACTTACGCAAACCACTTAATTATCCTAGGTCTATTTTCCCACGTTAAAAACTGGCCCAACGAGTTCCCATAGGAGAAAGTCCAAGAGTCCACGAAATTTTGCCTTGTCTGCCACAAGCAGCTCTTAACAAGAGCCCGTTAGCCTTGCCATATACCCACCTTTTTCCCAAAGCAGCAAGTGTCCATGGAAACCAGCCCAACGAGTCTCCCAGGGAGACCTACCTGGGCACCAACCTGCTGTGGTCAAGGCAGCCTTCAGGAAGCCGGGCAGCTGTTCAAAAGTTTTAACAATAAAAATAAAGAGCTGTAAGGCATCCAGACCTGGAGGACATAGACGGGCAAGTCGACAGCAAAGAGGGGATGGACTGTGGAAGGCTGCGGACTGGGTACGAGTGGCAAGACTACTTCACTGGAGGGCTCATCCTGGGGGGCGACAATGGAAAAATCTTTCAGCATGTTGTTAAACAGAGCACAGCAACATTGTTCACCTTTGCCTGAAGCATCACCTTTACTGCAAGTCTCGCCTTTACTTCAAGACTTGGGGGGAGGCCCAAGGACCCGGCAGTAACTGGTAGCAGGGACTGGGGACTCCTCTCCCTACCCTTCCCCAATTCTCTCACCTTGATCCTAGTTGAGCCTGAAACTTCTGTCTGGCTTATCCCACCCGCCCTGGGCTCCTCTCCTGTGCTTCTGAGTGGCTCCCACACTCAGAACACCTGCCAACTTCCTTCCCGTGGGTTGTTCCTGATTCCTCGTGGAGGGTGCCGACACACCTCCCCCAAGTGCCCACCTCTGCCCTCTGGCCTAAAGCCACCTTTATCTGCTCTCCAACAGCCTTCCCAGGGCCACATCGAAAGGCCTTCTCTGTGCTGCCCCATCTCACCTTGGCCCTCGGCCCAACCCACGGGACAGCCGGAAGGGACCATAGAGTTCAAGAGTCTCCCTGGGGGGCTGAGGCTGCCAGTCCCTGGGTCATCTGATTCAGGAAGTGGCTCCACCTGCCTTGGCTCTGCGGGTCCAGCCCCAGACATCCACCACCTCAGCGATGTCGCCTGAGAGGAGGCTCCTCGGCCTCACACTTCTCATTCCTCCACAGCCTCAAGAACCTTCTCTGTGCCAAGCACTGAGCGCCACTATTCCAATTTCACAGATGACAGAACTGAAGCCCAGAGAGGTGGAGGAACTTGTCCAAAATTACAGCAGCTGGTGTCACAGGACAAGTAAAGGACGCAGCCTCGGGCTTCTCCAGCCTTAGGGCCTCTATCTTTAATGGGGTGTCTCTAAGAAGACCCCCTACTCCCTTCCCAACTGGTTCCTGCTCTGCAATGGTACCTGCTTTCTTCCCGTCTCCCAGCTTCAAAATCCTTCTCCGCTTATCTCCAAGCAGGGAGCATGCTCCCAAGTCCCATGATCAGAGGGTCTCAGACGGGTCACGGCCCCTCCCTGCTCATGGCTCCTATCTTTGGAGAGTCCGCTTATTGTGTCACAAGCTCTGAGCTGCCGCCATACCTCTGGTCCCAAATCTGGGACCCCACCCCCATCCAGGTGCCCACACTGGCTCCTGATTGCTATACCTGCAGCTGCAAGTTGCACCCATCTTCTGAAGAAGCCCTCCCGAGGCCCCCACCAGCCCCCTTACTGCCGCCCCTGCTGCCCTCTCCCTTCTTGCATCCATCTAAATCCTGTGGATTCTTCATGGCCAGCTCAGTCCTACTTCCCTCATGAGCCTCTCCCAGGACCACAGACCCCACATAGCTCATCTCTCAACTCTTCTTCTGAGCACCAGAATCACAGTTGGTGCAGCACCCAGATGCTCTACGTTGCTTGCATGGCAGTCTACAGCCTGCAGAGAGTCAAGAATCCAAGAGGTGCTCAGTGAAGAGGTGGCCTATGCCTGGGCCAGCTCAAAGCTATCTGTCCTCAGCCTTTGTGTCTCCTCTCCCCCAAAGCCCTGCCATATGATCTCACTTCCCAACTCACAAACGAACCTGGGCACCAAGGCATGCTTGGAGCTGCGACATCAGTGTAGTTGGAGAGCATTCGGGGAGCAGCTGCAGGTGAGGGCAGGCCCTGCTGGATCTGGGCAAGGCCATGTCTGAGAAGGGGCTGGCCTGTCCATAGAGGGCTCATGTATTTGATAGGCAAGAAAATGGGGTGGGGGGGACGGGACCAGAAACCACCATCAACATAGCACAACAGAGACTACAGCATCTGGTGTATGGCTCAGAGGAAGGGGTGACGGGGGTGCCTGAGGTGTGTCAGAGGAGGCTGACGAGCCCACCATTCTCAGAAAAACAGCAGGTCCTGGGGACAGCCAGGCAGGGAAAGGGACAGTGCCTGGTCTCGATACCATGAGCCTATTCGCATGTGAGAAAGAGAGCCCCGAGTGGCGGGTAGAAGAGACTGACTGGGGGACCCAGACACACAGAGACCATTATGAAGCTCTTGCATAAAAGCCAAACAAAAGTGAAAGCGTGAGCCACTGCGGTGCAACCAGATGGGAAGGAGGGAGAGGCTGCAGCTATGCTGAGATCTTTAGGACGTAAAATAGGTCTTGGGGCCTGTTTTGATGTGGGGTGGGGGTGAAAAGTAACTAGACGAAGGAGCACCAGGAGGCAATGGCTGGCGGTGAGCTGTCCTGGCCGTCACGGACAGCTGAGGGGAGGCGAGTCTGCCCAGAAACTGTCCTCTCCTCCAAGGCATTCCTAAGCCATTGTCTGGAACCTTTTCCTGGCCCTGCTGGACTCCAGCTTCTCAGCCACCTCCCGGATCCCTGGCTCTTACCTGCAGTGACTGGATGTGAACATGCTGTGCCCCGGCCGCTGGATCTGGAATGGTCAGACCTCCACTGGGCACCACAAGACTCCCACACAACCAGCTGCCCCGGCTTGGGTGGAAGCGCGGAGGGCTAACTTTGCCACCTTTATTTTTTCTCTGAGTAGACCCTGCGGATCCTAAAATAAAACAGACAAGCCAGCACGTCTAGTATACGCTCTTGCGGACAGGCCCCAGCCCTCACTGAGGTCCCACTTGGGAAAACCCCTTTCCACTAATGTCACCGTGCATGGCCTGCAGGCTTACAATGACCCAGCAGGGACAACCCTGAAGTAAGAGGCAAAGGAAAAAGAGGCTTTTGATTAGACAGTTAAAAAACGTATTATACGTATCTTTCGCAGTTTCTCATTTCTTGATGGCAGAGGCTCATCTCTAACTCCACCAGCCCCTGGTGCCCAGTAGACTCATTGATTACAACCACACCGAGCAACAGAATTGTGTTAGAACAAAGAGGAAAGAAATCAGGTCAGCCCATCCCACTCTTGTTCCGTTCAGGAGCACGCCAAATAGCGCCCAAACCCTTCTGTCCAGCTTCCTTTCAAAAAAATAACCATTTCATTTACTTTATAAAAACATATGTAAAAAAAAAAAAATTAAGTAATGAAGTACAAAGAAACCACCCTGAGACCCAGAAATAACCACGTTAGCATCGAGAAAACTCTGGAGGCGGCCTTGAGGGGCAGGTAAGAGCACGTCCTGTGGAGGCCTGGGTTCAAATCCTGGCTCCACCACCTACTTTGCTATGGGACCTAAGCAGACGACTTAACCTCTGGGCTTCAGAGTTCTCTGCCTATACAATGGGAATAATTATCTCTATCACATAATAAAGTCATATGAAGTTTTCAGGAGGATTAAACAGGTAAATATATGATAAGAGCTTAGAATGGTGCCTGGCTCGTAGTACACACCAAAGAAATTTTAGCTGTTATTACTGCAATGTCCAGGCATTCTTGGACATGTATATATGAACAGATACAGAAAAGCCATTTTACAACAAATATCATGCAAGTTATTTTTAATAAAAGTACTTAGTTCTGCTGCTTCAACAAAAGATAAACCAGTGGAACTGAAGGACTTGCCAAACTTCTGAAATATATTTCTATTTGTTCTAATTGATCTAAAGTTAAAGTAAAAAAGACTAAGCACATTAAGAGGTTAGATTCTGTTTTATTTATTTTTTGGTACTGCCATGTTCCCAACCCTCTGCTACAGGAGAGGAGCTGTATTTGTTACACCCTCGTTCATGTCAGAATGTCAGTTCTGGGGACCTAACTCCCTGCAGCTATTTACAGTAAGGTTTACATTACTTTGAACACTGCTTTTGCTGCTTCTCTAGCTCCCCAGCACCTTCGGCACCTCCAGTGTGTCCTGAGCTTTCCTGCAGGTGGCTGGTTGGGGGCACAACCTTGGGCACTCCCTGACCCTCGGAACTCTCAGACCCAGATCGGACAGTGCACTTGCTTGTGGGCAGCATAAGGTTCCTTCCTGAGGCCTGAGGAATTCTCTTTCAATTACTAATCAGGATGACGGAGGTCAGGTTTCAGTTTTCCAGGGACCACAAATTCAGTCCCCCTCTGAGGTAGGGAAGGGTAGTCCCCTAACACCTTTGAATACTGCAGGGAGCCAGCAACCCTTGCGCCGGCTGATCCCTGAGCGCGCTCTGCGTCTAGTTCCTTCTTTCCAATCGCAGTTGTCTTTCTCAACAGCAGAGCACTGCGGAGGCACCAAGCCTTGAGGAGTCACAAATTCCTCCTATCTCCTCTTCTGCTTTCACTTGTATACTACTCCACTTACCTCCAGAATTTTACCTTAATATATCTTTATGCTGCCAACTCTTTCATCACTCTAGCATATTTTTCCCTGTAATAAAACCATGTATCTACACTGAAGTTTTATTAATTTGAAAAAAAAATCCTTCCTAGGGTTTAGATTTTTCTTCTGGATTGAGCCACCATGACAATTATAAGTGACACAAAATCAATCAGAACAAGAGAATATCTTAAATGCTTTGATAGATTATTATGAACTATTAAAAGCCAGATTGTACTGAAAATGCATCTCAAGATGAGTGAGGCTGACTGGTTGGTTTTTTCCTAGTTAATTCATATATCTGTGTATAAATGTGACTTATTCCAAGAATTAGACATGGTCAGCATACAAGTTTGCTAATTAAAAATATATACTTTAAAAACAAAATGCTCATCTTGATGAAATTTAAATCTAATTCCATCAAAACTTTGGAGCTGTAGAATTAGCTCATTCAATTTAGGGACAAGGCCTGCCACAAAACTTAACTGGCAAAGCCAGGCCTTATTATAAAAAAGTCAGTGACATTATGCTGATTTTCTCATAAAAAGTCTGACTTCATTTTTTAAATTCAAATATATTGAAACATGTTTCAAGGAATATTATAAAAGCCACTGAGGAACAAAATTAAGGAAGGCACCAAATAATGCATCTTTTTTGGTCTCTTGTAAAAGCAGTCAAGATTTAAATGATGTTTATCTAATATCTTTTTATACTTCTAAAAACAAGATAAAGCCGTGTGCCATTCATTTCTCATTATTTATTTTACAATGATGCATGGCAAGTGTGTAGGTTAAGCTGTACACTAGTAATCTATGACACAAGAGGTAGGATAAAAGCATTGCGTTCCTTCACTAAATGTCTGCAAGCATGTTACTCAACTAACAAGCTAAAGTAAGAACCATGTGAGAAATCAGAATTTATTCCAGTAACTTTGCTAGACATCAGGTGGCAACATCTCCTTCGCCTCACAGAGCCATTAGAATCGGCGAGGCTGACCGCACAGAGCCTGGCTCACACTAAGGGCTCAGCAGGGCCCAGCACCCATGCCACGAAGACCTCTTGAGGATGGTGCTGCGGTGGCGGCTCGGAGCTCAGTGCCAACCACACATACGGGTCCTCCTCACCTCTGGGGCAGCGGTCTCGGGATTCCCAACATGCCAGCCCTCGAGCCTGCACGCCACGATCTCAGAAGCCCCTCACGCTCCTCTGACTGGTGTGTGGAAACTGACCCAAGTGACCGTCTTCACGAATCTCCCACGGGTGGGAGCCCTGGTTCATTATACGAAGGGGATGCTGGTGGGTGCTGGGGCTCAATTCTCTCACAGAATCCTGAAAATTCCTGATGTAATATTTAGTCAGAATCAGCTATTAAAAAGACACAACATATAAATGTATTTCTTCACAGGGAAGAATCTTCATGTTACTGAGAGCAAAAAGCTGGCAAAATTATATGTGTGTCATTTAAAGTGCTTTATATATGCAGATAGGAAAATGTTTTAGCACCAAAATATCAAAAGTGGTTTGTTCTGGGTGGTGGAACTGCAGGTGAAAGTGCCTAAGGAATTCAAATTTTTTTTTTTCCCAAGGGAAAACCAGTATTACAGAACCTTCCACTGAATGCTCATCCCTTCCTCTATGGTTTGAAAACCAGGTTCCTATATTACGTGCTGAGGGTACCAATGCTCTTTTGTTCTGCTGCCCAGCTCTCCTCCAGCGCCAGCCGCACAATGTTAAATCACTAACGTGTCACAGAACGCCTCGATAATCAACAGAACCAGTCTCCCCAGCCCCAGTTACTTCTCTTTTCAAAGCCTTCTCAGATATTCTCACTCCATTCTTCCAGATCAACTTAAAACTGAGAGTTGTTTTTAAGTTCCTTCGGGACTTTAAAGGGACTGGATAAAATATGTAAATTAAGGAGAAATAAGTATTTCCATCCAAGTGTATGGTAGGCTTCTGTCTTACACAGGTGCAGCATAATTGCCATCAGTGACCCTGAGATATTTTATTACTTTTATGGCTATTACTAATGAAATTGATTTTTTCATTATTTTTTTCTGATGCTTCTAATAGAAAGGCTACTAATTTGATACATGTAAATATTTGTGTGAATTTTTCTAATTTCTAATTATTTAGGTCAATTCCCTTGGGTTTCCTAAGCCTAATCATCTCACCATCTATAAATAATCATCACTTCCTCATTTCTATTTGCTTGCCCCTTTTTCTCTAAATCTTCCATAAAAGCATCAAATATTGTTGCATAGGAAGCTTTCTGTTGCCTTTTCCCCCAATTTTAGTGTGGTGCTTCTAGTGTCTCTCTATTGAAAATGTTGACTGTTAGCCTGACTTGCTATTATTAGGATACTTCTGGTTCCTAGTTGGTTAGGGTTTGCAATGGTTTTTTGTCTGCTTTTAAATTTGCCAGCAGAACCTATCAGCCCCTCAGCCAGCTGTCAACATCTAGAAAATAACCAGACATGCCCTAGTATAAACAAAGAGCATTGGAAAAGGATTGGAAAACTAACATCCAGGTTTTGAGACTGCTGAAAAAGGAGAGGATGCTACACATTCACACAGAACAAAGACGTGTCAAAGAGGTGCCTGACGAGGGCTGCAGAGAGGAGCCAGGCTCCACCCCCCACCGGAATGGGATTTGGAGCTGGGACCAGACAGATGTGATGGGGAGGGCATGTGAAGTGAATGGACATCAATGCCGAATCATTCACGTAATTCATCACAAATAATGAAAACATTTTACTGGAATGCTTCCCTGAGAAACGCCTGCAAAACCTGTGCGTCAGTTTCTGAGTTAAGAACACAGAATGTTCACAAACTAGAAAATGAAAGGCACTTTTGATGCAATAGGTTACGTTGTAATGTAGGTTTGGGTTTCCAAAAGCTCAGCTCAAAGGCTGCCTTCTTCCTCCTGGGTATTTTGCTTTGGTTTAGATATCTACACGTTTGGAATGGTCAGGATTCCAAGAGAGCCTTGGTTAACAGAAAAGAGATTAACCAGTTTTTAAAGTCATTGTTTAAAGTCCAAAAGTAGAATTATTTAATAAAGTTAAACATCAGCACTAAAGGGCACTTTAAAAAGACGTTATAAAAATATAACACTGATAAAAGTGGGCCTGTCTGTGACCTATCTCAGCATGGGCCATACAGAAAAGAAACATCCCTCTGACATCCAAATGGCATGGAAAAGCATTTTAAAACATAAGGACAGTATGAAACAAAACAAAAAAACATAGTGAAGCTCCTGAAGAAGCAGCATGGAGGTCTGCCATGCACAACACACAGGAAAACCTTAAAATTTTCTCTTCCCTCCTCTCCATCCCAATGTTTTTGGCTCCTAGTTGGTTAAGGAGTGCAATGGTTTTTAATCAGCAGTGGACTGATGAATTTTATCAACAGCCCTTCAGCATCTTTGAAGATAATCTGGTTCTCCTCTGATCTTCTGCTGTGGTAAATTACACTGACAGACTGCCTAATGCTAAAGCCCCGAAGCCTGGATAAGCCCCTGCTTGTCCTGAAACCCATGTGCCGGTTACTTCACTGGGATTTCCACATCCAATTGTCTCGTGTTTTGTGTAGCCCCAGGGCTGGGTGAAGGCTCTGGAACCAGACTGCCTTGGATTCAACTCCTGGTCCTGTCACACTCTAGCTAGTCTTATCAATTTCTTTGCACTTCAGGTTCCTCATCTGAAAAATAA
Organism: Cabassous unicinctus; assembly: GCA_029593785.1. Classification (NCBI taxonomy): domain Eukaryota; kingdom Metazoa; phylum Chordata; class Mammalia; order Cingulata; family Chlamyphoridae; genus Cabassous; species Cabassous unicinctus. Next base: position 24,467 of record JAQZBX010013375.1, on the reverse strand, counting down.
AGATATCATATCTGTACCTCAAAGGGTTGTCGTGAAGACTGAATCAAGTGATAGATGTGAGGAGCCTAAAACAGTACTAGGTACATGATAAGCCTTAAAAATGTTAGATATCACACCTCTGTCAGGTTTCAGTACCAGGCTTATGCTAGCTCTCTAAGTTTAATTTAATGCTTTTATTTGAAACCCGTTTAATGGTAGTGGTCTGGTCAGGTTTTACAGATCAAGGAATACTTCCTGAGTGCTGACTAAGCGTTAGGCACTGTGGTCTAATGGTCAGGGAGCTAACAGTTCACGCTGCTGGTTTGTGGTCCAGGCACAGGGATGTGCGTTTCTTGGGACCCGCGAACCATCAAACTGCACTGTGACACCCGCTAGGATGAGGGGGTACAGGGCACCTTGGGGACAGAGGGTGCCACTGAGGAGGGGTCCTGGGTGAGGTCTGGGGACAATAAAGTGGTCACCACAGGCCCTGCCCTCGAGAAGTTCTATGTGTAGGAATAGCAGAACATTCTAGGCATGTCAAATAGAGGGACGTCCATGCAGAAAATTGGTTACGTAAGTGGAGGTGTACTAAGAAGTCCAACATCCAGAAACTCGTACAGCAGGAAACCACCCCCCCACCCCACCCCGGGCTGAGAGAGACAAAGGGGTGAGCCAGCATCAGGAGAGGTGGGAGAGTCAGGCAGGGAACAGGAGCCAGAGCCGTATCAGGGCTGCCCACAAACAGGACCATGTCCACTCCACCAACTCCCATCAGAGCAGGGAGAGAGGGAGAGAGGGATTCTAGTTTTTCCCTTCTGCTCTCACCCTGATCTACTGATGCCTCCCACTGGACACACCTTGCCAGAAGTCTGCTGACAGGGAAGCCTAGGAAATAAGAGTTTGCAAGGATGTGACAGTAAAATGGCAATGACTGACACAGCTGGGAAGCACAATCCGGTAACTCATAGACAGGATGATTGGGAACGCCCAGAGTGGCAGAGAAACTGGGGGCAGCATGCAGTAGAGTACTGCCAAGGGGACCGTGGCTGAGCACCGCCGGAACGCAGCATGGGACGGAGCGGCAGAACCTGTATTTAATGGATTTCTTAGCAGTAAATCATTTTCAAGTTATCTGATTAAAACTCATTTGGTCGGAGCTATTGTATTAAATATACTGCCAGATCCTAATTGTGCTGTATTTAGGACATTGCCACCTATACTGCTAAATCACTAATCTGTAGCTCTTTTGGGGGGATGTCTTTATCCTATCGTCAGGTTTTGGCATCCAGACTATAGGAAGCTTCCCATTTCCTAGATGATGGAACAGTGTTTACTGTACAAATTCCATGAAAAAACCTTGTCTGAGTAACCATCCAGGCAAGCCAGAGCCTCTGATATGTGCAATGTTTTCCATGGTTATTGTTCATATTCTTATTCTTGAGTAACGGTGATATCCTTTTTCCTGAATTACACATTTTTTAGTTTAACCTGGTATCTGTTTATATGTTCGTTTTCCACGGAATCTGTGGAATGTTTTTTCTTTCTGCTCAGAGGTGGAAAATGACAGCCCAGTGACTATATCACTCAAAGGTATGTTCTGTTTGGACTACACAGAATGCTTCAGATCTGAATAGGTTGTCACACTTAAGCATCTAGAAGTTTCACACTGAAATCTGATTTCTGACTCTTCTTTAAACACGTGCAGCTTTAGCCACACTGGACCCACATGCCTGCCTGGTAAGGATGTCCTGGGATGCGGGCCCTGCCCTGCCCTCTGACCACGAGGGCCCACACAACACCCCTGGTCCCACCAAGCACCCCTCACCAACTCACATTAGCTGACCACTAACCTGCAGGCATTTATTTGCATTTGTGACCCCTGAGCCAGGGGGTCTCTGTTTTATCAGTCTGGTCAGTCTGTCAGTTATTCAATTTTTGGATTTATTCATTCCATAATTCTCTGCTACAATTCAATTTCTGCTTTTAAAAAAAATTACTTCCTTAAGTTTGTTCTTTTTCTATCAGTGACCCTGTGAAGCCTAAGAAAACAAGTTATTTATTTCCAAAATACAGTGGTGGGACAAGTTTAGGATAGACATTCCAGTTCCAGAAAGGAGAAATGAGAAGGCAACAGAGATCATAGGTCCATTAGGTTCCACGGTCTGAGAGACGTCTGTGGCTCAGGGCTTTGTCCTCTGGGCCTGCTGGAGCAGCACTCCCACCCCTCCAACCAGGACAGCGGCCGCATTCTCTGCAAACACTGGGGCGTAGGCCCTAAGACGATCCGACCGCCCGATCCAAATGACGGGCAACAGCCCTGCTCTCCTGATCTAACGAGACCTCTGCTGCCATGATTCTGCCCTTGAAGTCACTCTTCCTTCCTCTGCCCCTCCCCATGCAGGCTGGCAGTGTCTCTTCCCATATAAAATTCTCAAAGACCTTGCCAGCTTCCTGTGCAATTGAAGGGGCTCCAAACTATCAGATAAGAGGACTTCCAGAGATCCTTCCCGGACTAGTGCATCTCCCATCCTGACTTCATCTGAGATGGTTGCTGGGATTCAGTCACACCCCTAATCTCCTCAGCAAACAGCTGTCCAGCCGCACTGCCGCACGGAGCCCCATTCTCTGGGGACTCACCTACTGGGCACTCAAGAAGGACGTTATGAGACTGCTTCTGCCCCTAGCCTCAGAGCACACTACCTGCACAGGCTGAGAATTTTCTAAGTCACCACATGCTGGTTCTGTCTGCTTAACAGTTCAGTCTGCAGTTTATCTTTTTCCTCTCACATTTTACATAACCAGCAGGGAGAAATCAGGCTGCAACTTCCGCACTTTGCTTGGAAATCTCCTCAGCTAATTATCCAGGTTTATCACTTTGAAGGACTGCCTTCCATTTGACATCAGAATTCACTATTGACAAGTCCTCTGCCACTTTCAAACAAGGATCACCTTTCCTCGAGTTTCCAATAGCACATTCATCGTTTCCTTCCAAGGCCTCACCAGAAGCACCTTTAACATCCAGATTTCTACCAACATTCTGTTCATAATGATATACATATTGTCTACGATGATAGAAACTTTCTCTATAGATCTCTTGACTTTTTCTGAGGCCTCACCAGAATCACCTTTTATTTCCACATCTCTTCTGACAGTATCTTCAAACTACTCTAGGCTTTTTGTAGCAAGCACCTAACTTCTTCCAGCTTCTACGCATTACCCAATTACAAAGCCATTTCCACATTTTTAGGTCTTTGTCACAGCAGCATCCTACTCTCAGTATCAAAAACTGTCTCAGTTTACGAGGGCTTCTAGAACAAATACCACAGACCAGTCTGCTTAACTGATAGGAATTTGTTGTCTCAGTTTAGGGGGTTAGTGTGAGGCGAAAAGTCCAAAACCAAGGTATTAGCAGGCCACGCTTTCTCTGAAGACTTCAGCATCCGATGGTGGCCTGCCAGCTGTCCATCTTGGCCTCCGTCACTTGGCCATCTGTCTCTAGTCTCCTCCTGCAGCTTGCTTCCATGCCCAAATTCCTTGCGCTTTCCTAAGGACTTGGGTCATAATGGATTAAGGCCTACCCGGTTTCCCTTTGGCCTCATCTTACAGGGCTTTCAAAGATCCCACTTACAAATGGGTTCACATTCCCAGGACCCAGGTTTAGGCCTTGAACATGTCTCATGGGGGTCATAGTGCAATTCCCAAGTGTCCTTATTTTTTCTAAAATAATGAAGAATTTACAAAAACAATTATTTTAAAATAAATCATCTGTTAACTCCAATGCAATGTGTGCTTCATATGCACGAATGCTTAGTATTTTTTCCCCTTCAAGTTCAAGATTATCTCCTAAGATTAATAAGCTTGCTCAGTCTCTTTCATTCATTTTGCCTGACAGGTGATGAATTCTTGCATCCTATGGATGCCCACTATCGCCACCACACATTTACTTCTATTTTCTCTGTAAGTTCCACTTGGGCATTATGTGAATAGTGGAGGTAAGTTCCTAAATCACAGTGAACACTGACATGTACAACATTCATTTAAGGTAAATACTTGCTTCAAGAAAACTAAAAGAAAATAGGGAGTTGTTATTTAAGTAAGTCATGATATTACTAAGAATAGAAAGCAAAATAAAAAACCATATCACTGATCCTACATAGACCTTGATGATTTTAGAATAAAAAACAAATGAAATACACGAATATATATGGGGGCGCAGATACTGAAATAATTCACTGTTATCTTTACAAAAGGATTTGCCAGTGTTCTTTAAACACTGCATCCCACTATTTCATTTTCAGGACTGTATTACACATGAGGTGACAAAATAGCAGGTCCTATTTGGTGCACGTGTTTTGTTTTGTTTTTAAATTAAAATAAACTGTTGACATTTTAAAATGAGATTTTGACGTAACTGAAATGGGGGCCCTCAATGACACAGGACACCCCCAGCGGGTGCCACACAATGGCCGTCCCTGGAGACAGTAGCAGCCCCATGCCCTAGGGTGTTCTCAAAGCCAAGGTCAAGGGCCAATGGCCATTTACCTTCATGCTCCTATCTCTGCTTTTCTGACACCTCGGGCTTGCTTTGCTCATTTACATTAGTAGCCTTCCAAGTAAGAGACACGGGAGTTAGCAACCCCTAACTTTCACACAGCTCTTTTAGGCAGATGAGACATGTCCATAATGATGCTGGGAATTTTGTAATTTTTTTCTTTAGGTCCACTTAGGAGTTGATAAGAGATAAAAGGGAATTTGGGATGCAAAAGTAATAGAAAGAACATAGAATTGCCTACTCTGTGTGTTCCCTCTGTCCTTAAGACACACGATAGCTCTCCAACCCCTATTTCCATCAGAAGAAAATACGACCTCAAAAGCACACACATCCTCACCTGCATTGTTCTCAGTTCCTTTCTGCTTTTTTTCCTTGACTAGTTGAATGGCTCGGTAATCAGTTCTTGCTGAGCCCCCACTTTCCTGAGACCAAAGAAAAGCGTGTCAGTCACTTGGAGCTAAACAGCGAAGGAAGGGTAGTAACTGAACTACTGAAATTTAGTAAGACTGCTTCTTGAACGTATCAAAGCCCCAATAGTCATTTTAGGATCTCCAGCAAAGGCATACAAAGAATCAAAGGCTACATCCAATTATAGTGATAGCTAAACAAAACCAGACTTAGAACGATACATATAATTTTATTATTCAGAGAAGTTTATTCCTCCAAAGTCTAAAACATATCAAAATATTTTACATAGAAACGGTTATAAAATGAATTACATACTTCTCTGCTTGCTGAAAGGAATAACCAGCCTTTCCTTGGTGACTCAGGATTAATTTACTACAGCACTTGCCAATCTTTTTCATAATATGCCACATAATAATATTTGTATATGGCCAACCTGGAGGAGGTCCTATTTACGTAACCATCACAGAGGCCTCCCTGGCAGCAGGTCCTTTACTAAAAGTCTTAAACACCAAAACAACAATTACATTACCGAATTCGGACATTTACTGAGGGAGCCAGACAAACAGTATTCAAATAGGACTTCTGTCCTGCTGTAAATTTATGAATGTTTCATAAGAAAAATGGTTTAATATTTATCACTACAAAAGAAGGAAAAAAAAAACCAAACATCCCTCAACAGCTCGTGGCATACCTGTAACCCATTCACCAAACACCATTTGTACTCAGAGAAGCGAGGCTGCCCAAGGTCACACAGCTAGCAAGAAAACGAACAAGGGGTTAGGACGAAGCCCTTGGCAGCTGCTCCTACTCCACCCACGTACAGCTCTGGAGGTGTAGTGGGGCACGCGAGGCTCAGCTTCCAGGGTACCGAGGCCCCCCGCCCCCCGCAGACAGGGACTGACGTCCCATCTCATTCTCAGGTGCAGCCCGTCCCCCAGCCCGTGCCCGTTTACCTGTCCGCTTGGCAACTGCTGTGGCACCCTAGACAAACGTTAGGAAGTATGGTCGGGTCACTGACAAAGACAGACAGCAGGAAAGGACCCAGGGACTGCACTTCTCGGAGACTAAGGATAACAAGAGCTAGCTCCGTGGAGGACGGTCACTATGCTCCCTCTGAGTGTGTTGGATATTTTTAAACAATATAAATATTGCCATCAAATTTAAACTGTGCCACAAAGAAAAAAACTCTTTGAGCATTCCCATCTGAGACTGAAGAAAAAGTCATTTAGGCTCTTGCCCAAGAATCTTTAAATTACTTAAATTAAATTATATTAAATGTTTACTAGAAATATAACTAAAGTATATTAAATGTCCAGCCTTACAACTGGAGAAGCACTTTTATAACCCTCCAGGAATGAAGGCTCACAAACCACTCCTTTTTTTTTTCTGGTTAATTCTCATTTTTTAAAAATATTCTGGCATGGTTTTAAAGTTTCCATTAAACCTTTACAGAGAGTTTATATGGTATTGCCCCTCCCCTGGCCAATAGTATCTAGGACTTTTTATTATGTGAGAAGCACAAAGGCAACACATTCCAAAATAAATAAATATCCCAACGTTTTTCAAGAATAGAAGCACATTATCACAGAATTACAGAACTCTAAAGGACCTTAGAAATCATCTAGCCATCTAGTTCTTCGTTTTAGAAATAAATGAGAATTCAAGGCTCTGATAAGTGATTTGCTCAAAGTTGCAAAAACTAGTCAGTTCCAGAATCAAGATCAGAATTCAGATATCCAGACTTGTAGCCCAGGGTTCTGTCCTTTTGCAAACCAGTAAGAAACGTCTGCATATATATGATTAATCCAGAAAATCCTGAAAATTGATAGTACTTCATACCAAATAGAGGTTGCCGGCCACTGCACTGAGATCTGAGTCTTTCTGAGCATTGTAGTTTTCTGCTGGATTAGAGAACACAAACTGGGTCACCACCTTGCTTCCTTCTTGCTGCCCAACATCATCTGGGCCAGGAGGCAAGTTCTGTTCCATTTTGATGGGTGTCAGCAGGCCTGGGACACTGCTGTTTCCACTGGGGCTGCTTGAAGGGGTCAGTGTGGAAAGGTTTAGTGCTAAATTACTGCCGGAGGTCAAAGCCTGTGGGTCTTGACTCGAGTTCTTCACCGGCAGAGATACCAGACAACCTAGTGCTTCCGCACTCACAGTTTGCACATCATCGATGTTTAGGTTGCTTGGCTGAAGAACTGTGGCCGCTGTCCCAAGAACAAGAGGGCTCTCTAGACTTGGAGGGATGTCACTGTTGGCCACCAACACCAATGGGTCCATCTGCCCTAAAGAATTATTATTAGCAGGGACGTTCCCGCCCAGAGATGAGCTCATGGAAGTTACATCGATGGTCAAGATTCCAGAGTTCACCAACGCCATGTCTGAAGCAACTGCCGAACTATTACCATTACCAGATGCGTTAGAAAAGAGAGAAACTAGGTCTATGTTATTGAGCTCGCTTTGTCCTGGGCTGGTAAGTTCACTGCTGGGCGTAAGAGAGCTCGTGGCTTCTAGCTGAGTCAGAAGATCTGAAAAAGGAATGAATTTTCCAGTTACTTGATGACCTCAGAAGACTGCTCAAGATGTTAGCAAGTGACCCAGCAAGGCAGCATTTCCTGTCTTCTTCATGTACTGCAGTCTAGTTACCGCTGCCGGGGACCCCCGCCCGGCACACCTACCTGCGGCCCAGTTACCTCTGCCGGGGACCCCTGCCCAGCACACCTACCTGTGGCCTAGTTACCACTGCCGGGGACTCCTGCCCGACACACCGAGGTGACCGACAAACACAGCTAAAGGAAGGGACGGCTTCGTGATGTGCCAGGCGTTTTCCACCCAAAGAGATTTTTCCAGAGATGACTCAGGAGATTAAATAAGTTTCCCTGAAGTCACACTAGCTGATAAAGAGGCAAGATCTGAGTCTAGATCTTTCTGGCTTCAAAGCCTGCAGTCTTCCTTCTATACCTCAGTACCTACCCCTGCAGAAAAATCCAAAACTTTCCACGGAACACAAACCTTCGGAAGACATTCATTACAAGCTGGACTCTGGCTCTGGGTACACTGGTGGAAGCAGCGTGTGTCAGCTTATGTCTCCTCAAACTCTGTCCCCCTCTGCAGGTAGCTGCCACCCCCACTTGGGGGGACCGTCGGGAATAAAAGTGGTCTGCTTGGCCTCACTCTGGGGTGGATGTAAAGCTACAGCTCAATGCGCAGGACTCGGGCATCAGGCCCAGACCCAGGCTCTGGAGATGCGTCCCCTTCTTTGACGCTTTTCCTGATGGACACTCCACTCCAGAGACAAGCCCCTCCGCCCTTTGTGACCCCCCCCCCCACAGTACTCCAACCTCTTGCACTCCCTCCCTTCCACCCTCCCCTCCTAGGCTCTCTCTCACCGACCCACCTCTGCACCCTCAGCACCCAGCACAGCACCCAGCCCGTAAGCAGCACTTAACCACCGTGTACAGCTCATTCTAACAGATCCCTCCCTCCTCATTTGGAGTCTTAATTTGGGGCTGTAACACTTTTCAGATATTTGATCATTATGTGCCATTCACCCTTGAAGGGATAAATGAATATAAACACAATTCCATGAGATTTCAAGTAATATTCAAGTTAGGGATTTCCAGGCAAGGCCACAGCAATCATACCAAACCCAAGGACTCTTTCCAAGCACCGAGCAGAGAGGACTATGAAGGCAAGGTGGATGCAGGCAAAAGAGCCAAATAAGGCTATGCGTTGTGCTTTCCCCAGAACCCTGACTGCAGCTTCTTGAGGTACTGGTTGCCCAGGAGGAGTGTGCAGCTGTCAGAGGGGAAGGTTCTCACTGTTCTACGGTTCTATTCCTCCACACCGTTAGCTAACTCCAAACCCACACTTTAAAGCCGCAAATGCCCAGAGAAGGCAAACCTGTTAAAGGTCAACCTTAGATCCAAAGAGGAAAACCAAATCCAGAGTATTTTCTATAGTGGTCATTTCTCGAAAATTTGGGGGGAAAAAAAGGATTACTATAATAGCACTCCTTCAATGAGTATCTCTTTGTATCAATGCAACATTTTCAAGGAAAATGGTAGTCATTCTTTTGAGAAATTAAAAATGCAAAACTACATCGCTTTTTCAAAACTTTCCAAAAATTCCCTTGCCTATTTTGAGGATTCAGCTCCCAGTGAAAGGACCAGAGTAATAATCTCGGTACAAAGAAACATACCGATTTATTTATAAGTTTTCTATTTAGCAAGTCGTTAATTCCACAAATATTTACTGGAAGCCTGATATGTGCAAAGGACAAATATTTGAAAATCATTAAGTAAACATTAATAGAAAATACAACTTAATGGTTAAGAACATCCTGGGAGGCAACAGATGCCAATTCAAGTCCTAGCTCCACGACCTCCTGGCTTGTGTGACCTCAGGCAAGTTATTCAACCTGAAGCCTCAGTTTCCTCATCAGTAACCTTGCTGGCCCACCGCAAGGTGGACAGCAAGCATAAACCAAGCACCCAGCAGAATCCCTGGCACAGGGCGGGTACCCAGTCCCTGGAGTTTCTGAAGGCCCGCTTTTCCCTGGCGAGGACTGCGATACCTGGTCTACCCTTGACACTTGGCAGGGCAGGTCAATGTGACCTGGTAAATACAGAGCATATGATGCACAGGGAGCTACGGAAGCACCTGAGGGGGTCCCACGTCCCATCAGGGGTGAAAATCATGCCTTTGCCGACTTCTGCAATTAGCTGGTTTAGCAAAGGGGGCCAAGCGAGGGAGCAGCACAAGCAAATGAAGAGAGGCCTGATTTACTGGGGGAACAACAAAGAATCTGGCACCACAGAGCATAAGCCTGGAGGTGGACTGTGGTGGGAGAAAAGGCTTAGAGGCAGAGGCAGGAACCCATCATCGAGGGCCCCTGTGTATCCGACTGCTCCTCGGGGAGCAAAGAGGAGTCCTCTGACAGGAATTCGGTAGGACACATCTGCCCCTGTCCTCAAGTCACGGAAGAACCCAGGGGAAAGGGCGATGTCTCCCAACACAAAGTGGGATGGCAGTTGGTGTGAAGTGACTGCGGTCTGAGGTTCGAGATTCCAAGGGGGAAGTAAGTGCCCACACCTAAATGGGTCGAGGAAGCCAGAGGAAGGACAGACACACTCGTGGAGCATCACTTCCCATCGAGCTCCAGGCAAGGGAGGTCACTTCGTCCTGAGAACTCCTCAATTACCCTCCTAATTTTAAAGAGGAAGATCTGGGTGTAGAGGTGTTACTTGCCCAGGACCACAGAGCTGCAAGTGACGAAGCCCCAAGGCCAGTGTCCTGCCCACACCAGGATGCTGCCTCCAAGCAAGGCCTCCCGGGGCTTCCAAGAAGCAGAAGCAGCTCCACGGCTGGCTGAGATTTATTTCCCCAGGCGCGCCCCACCAGCTGTCGCAACCCACCACGCACCCAGGGAGCAAGGTAAGTGCTCCAGCCCAGCCCAGGGAGGGTAGGGCGAAGGCCGCCATGCTGCTGCCCGGCCTCACCCAGAGTCCTGCTGCAGCACTGCAGATAAAATCCTGGGGGAGAGGTGACTTTCTGGGCCCCGTGCCAGCCCCCTTCATGTGCTCAGAAACCCCCTTCGTACCCTATGGACTAGTGCAGTTGTCTCCCCTCTCCAGGTCCTCGTATCCCCTGCTAGTGGTGTGTCCTTACAACTGTGCTCTGCTCTGCAATGGCTTCCTACCTCCGAGAGGAAATAACTTTCCTTAACACTTGGAAATCAACTTCACAGTGAAGATGGACAAGAGCAGACAGATTCGAGTGTCACTGCTTAGAGCAAACAGCATGACTTGGAAAAGGGATGGAAGTATCAGAGGCGCAGGCTCAGAATCCAGGACAAAGGTCAGAGTGGAAGACGAGATTTAGGAGACAGGTGCGAGGAAAACCCACAAAGTGCAAGACTGAAAATCCTTCCAGGGAAGCACTTCAATGGAAAGGAGGAGAGAGAAGGCCAGAGGCAAAACAGTGGCAGGAGTGTCTGGAAGAGGCCACAGGCTTGGTAAGCTCGGCCCAGAGGCCACTAAGACTGCACTGGACAAGATCTGTTTAGCCTAACACCTGGGTAGTTTCTGAAACGCAATGAGGAAGGAGCTTTGCTGCTCCTCTCCTGGAGGGGGCTCTTACACGTGCCGAGCACACAGAGCACTGAGGCTCCCCAGGAGATGGTGAAAAATGACAAGACCTTGGCGCAGGTTGTGCTGTTTGACAACGTGAGTCTTCATGCTGTGCTTGGACGTGAAGAGTCGATTACAACTGGAGACTGGGCAGCGGCTCTTCGAAGCATCCACATCCTGCAGGTGTTTCTTAGAGTGGATGTACAGGCTACTACGAGCAGAGAATCTAGCACAGCAGCCTAGAACAAAAAGAGCAATGTATTTGAAACCTGAGGATTGTCAGGAAACCAGTGTCAACATGACCTCATCACATCAAAATCACGAGACGCTGCATTTTCACACCCGGGCTGCTGGCTAAGGACATAAAGCACCAGCCCTGGGAGCAGCGCCACGAGGAATTAGAATGGAGGGCAAACTCAGTTCCTGAAAGGCAAGGGATGTGGTAAAAGAGGTTTAGGTCCTGCATCAGCCATGAATGAGACACGTGGCCACAGGTGCATTAATGCTAAGCCTGTGTCTTCACTCACTACACAGCTATTGGGAGGATTAGGTCAAATAAAGTATTAAACAATCCCTTAAGTCGCCAAAAACTTCTGATGAACTCTGTTAAGCTATTACTACACACGACCGTAAGACCACGATGTTTAGAGCCAACACCTTTCATCTTACCACTGAGAAATGGCTACCAGAGACCTGTCACTGGCCCTGAGTGAGTGGCAGCAGGGGCCCCGGGCTGGTACTCCCAGACAGACTTTGCTGCTTACCAGATCATCAAACTGCAGCACTCCGTTTTCTGAGGGAAAACAAACTCAAAACTGCCCTCACCCTTACCTTCTGTCCCATAGGGACACAGAGAAGGGAAGCAGGGTTCTTGGCAGCCAGAGGTTTGTAACCTGGTAGGGACATGTGAACAATCAGTAAGTATAATAAAGGGCAGAATAAAATCAGTGCTGAAATGGTAAAGCATTTCTGGAAACAGAGGAAACCGTGTTCTTCTTTGAGTGGATAGAGAAAGGGCCTCAAGAGGAAGGGACAATCCGAGGTGGCAGGGCCTTGAAGAATGTGCCAAGTGCCACCACACAGGCCGAGGGAGCTGCACAGCTAAGGCTAGGACAGCCACGAGGCACCAGAGCAAGGCAGGACAGGGCCTGGGCTCCGCCCCAGACTGGCTTCCACCTCTTGCTTGGCCACCTACTGGCTGTGTAGCCCTGGACGAGGGATTTCATACTTCCTGGGTCTCTTCTTTCTTTCCTGTGATATGGGAATGATACCAACCTCGAAGGGGTGTTATGAGGACCAAATGAAACAATATCTGCAGATTTAGCCCCTGCTTAAGAAATTGGTAACTGGCACCATGGCACTTAGACCGAGTCAGGGCCTGGGCTGCCTCTGAGAGGAGTTTTGAACGTTATTTTCAAATACAGCTCCGAGCTTGTTTCCAGGACCAGCTCATGACAGAACGTTTGGAGAATACAACAGAGGGAACAGATCCTCCATCTCACCCACCCTGTGCTCCAGGGCACTGTGAGTACACTGTGGCAACGACATTCTCAGCCCCTTTTTCCCAGATGGACAGGCCATCTGCCTTCCTGGGCAAGGGCTCTGGACACACACTGCATGGGACTGCTTTGCCTAAGGGCAGGGCCAGGGATAGGCTCACCCACCATGTGCTTGCCAGCAGCGAGTCTTCAGTTTTAAAGACATTTGCTAATGTAACAGGCAACAAAACCTGCTTCTTTTCATCGTGCTTCCTCTGATGACCAGGTGTGGGAGCATTCTTTCACGCCTGAGGACTGCTGTATTTTCCTAACTGCACCATTCATCTGCTGAGACTTTTGTCAGTTCTTTAGTAGTCAATCTCAGGCGAGGGGCAGAAGCAGCCCATCCCTGACAAACGTGTCTCTAAATCCTGACTCCGTGAGCACCTGCTTAGCCGGCATTCAAGAGGACAAGTAGCCACCGGCAGGGATGACCATTCAAGCATTGCCTGAAGCTCAGCAAAGTGTGAAACCACGCGGCCACACACCTGCAATGCAACAGCCCCGGCACACAAGCTTCCAAGAGTCTCTCACCATGTCCCACGCTGTCCGCCATCACTTCAAACTGACCCCAGCCAACCCCCAAGCGCTGCGGACAGAGTGCCTCCCTCACACACACTGTAGCACTGCACCTAGCCTACCTCTTCCTCCTGCGACGATGGGAAAAGGCGGTTTTTTGTTTTTTAATTTTCATTACGGAACATTTCAAACATCTACAAAAGTAGAGAAAACAGCATAATTTACCCCCTGTGCCCATCACCTGGACTCAAGAATTATTAACTCAGAGCCAGTCCAAAAAAGGGTTTGGAGCTCCCTCCCCAGCAGGCATCCTGACTTCATCTCCACCCGCTCATGAGAGCCAGTGCTCTCCGCTGTGAGCGCCAACCTCTCCATCAGCATCTCAACACTCAGACTTGCTCAAAGCCCTGGAGGACATAATGTCGTCAAGAAAACAACACCTGCCCCGCAGCCACCATCTGACCTTCCAGAAGAGGTGTCCGTCCTCTTATCCACCTTCAGACCAGCTGTCAGGACACCTGGGCAAGGCCTCTGCCCTGTCACTTCACTAAGCCCCGCCCTTCGAGGCGCTAACCTCTGTGCCCATGGAACCCAATGCATGTTTCTCCTCCTCCATCCAATCTGACGACCCCTCCTTTTCCAAGCATCCTCTCTTCTTGGCTTCCATGCTACCGCACCCTACCACTCTTGATCTCCCTGCTGCATCTCCTTCCAGGGTGCCTCTTCCACTCTTCCACCTGATTCTGCCACTCCCAGAGATTTCTCCTAGGCCCTCTATTATTCAGTGGCAATCACGTGACGACGGCAGTGGGCGTTTTTTCATGTTTACTACCTGCTTTATGCTTCCTAACTCACTGAGCCCTCATAACAACCCTCTGAGGATTTACTCCCACTTTTCAGGTGAGGAAAAGTACAAAGCGCTTACATTCCTTGTCCAAGGTCCCGCAGCTAGTAAATGGCAGGCTTGGGATTTGAATCCAGGCATTCTGACTTCAGATTCCAGGCTTTTAACCATTACACTGCACTGCTTCTCTTTCACTTCCACTCTTCCTCTAGCATCTCACCCACTTCCACGGCTTAAAGGATTTTTCCCGTGCAGCTCGCTTCACTCCCAACCCCACCCACTCACCCACCTCCAGAGCTGTACCCGAACTGCACTCTAAGGACCTGCCCTTGGAAAGTCTGCAGGGACCTGAAATGCTACACACCCAAAACCAAACTCCTCTTCCTCCAAACCAGCCCTCCTGTGCCCCATTCTAAACCAAGTCACTGACTTCAACTGCTCCTCCTTCTTCAACCCCACCTGGAGCCAAATCTACCACCAAGTACTGGCAATCCGAACTCCTAACTCCCTTTTCATCTACACCCTTCTGCCCCTTCCTGAAGCCAAACCCCAGGGCAGGCACCACCCTGTCTCATCAGGATGACTGTGGCACCTCCCAACAGTCAGGTCTGCTTTCCATCTTGAAACCAAATGGAGCTTATGCTGAAGTATGACCACATTACTCTGCCTTCTGCACTCACAGCCTGCTGCCCAGCACCTCCAGGAGCCTCTCCCATGCTGGACTTTCTGTCTCCAACACCAGACCGTGTTTGCCTGCTAGCTCTTCCTCATTCTTCAGTTGACTAGAAGGCCACTCCCATCCTGAGAACAGCTGGGGGGACCTCCTCTGTGCTCCAATAGCACCCAGAATGTTGTGTGTTCACCTGTCTGCACCCCCAACTGGAACCTCGATGAAAGGAGCTGTGTCTCATGAATGCCATTTGTATTATGCTCATTTTGTTCTAAGAAATGGTCCAAGCTTTAAATGGGTCTTTTCTATGCCCATTTTCCAGATAATGAAACTGAGGCCCAGAGAAGAAACTTGCCTGCGGTCACCACTTAGTGAGTAGGGGAGCCAGGATGTGAACACATGACTGTCAGACTCAACTCCACCTGCTGCTTCCCCAGTGGGTCTATAGTACCAGCCTGGTGCCAGCACACAGAATGCACACCCCACTATAAAGAAAAAAACTCTGTGATACCCTTTTCAGAAAGTCAGCTTGGCTGGACTGCTATCTAATCACAATATGAACAGCTACTGTTCAGTGAGTCCCTACGACATGCCGGGTGCCAAAACAGGTGTGTTCCTCAGGTTATTTCATGTAATCCTCACAACCACCAAATTATGCAGGCTAACGTAACATTACAGGTCAAACGTACGATAGGGCTTGAGCGCAAACCAGGCTCTGACCTGGAAGTCTGTGCTCTTTCCAATAAACTGCTCCCAAAATACAGCAGTTAACTCAGTACGAGCCACTTAAATGAAATGCTTACAACTTCAATGTACCTTGTTTCCAAGCAACTAAAACTTACCTTTGAACAACTTATTAGCTTACAACATAAACGCTGATATACTTGGTATAAAGCTCTAAGTAACGTTTTAAAATCTACCTTCCACGGGACACTGGAACGGCTTTGTACCCAGGTGGGTGATGCTGTGGCCCTTCAGGTGCTCTGCTCTTGTGAAAGACTTCCCACAGCCTTCCACAGGGCAGGCAAACCTCCGGTCATCATCATGTTTCCTGCCAAATAGAAAAGGAGTAAGCGAAAATGACACACACCTCAGAGGCACAAGGTCTCAAAGATGATTCTTCTCTGAAAATCCTGCAAAATATACCAAACTGCAAACCCTCTGCACTACCAAACAATCATCAGTACCTTTCAGAAAATCCTAATTCTGTCTCTAACCCATGTGGCAGATTTGCAATTTAACTACCCCCAAATTAGAAATTCTACTTGAAGGCCAAAGTCGATCCCAGAGTCACACAGCAAACAATTAGTGCTACTTCAATATAGGAACCACTGAGTCCCAGATGTATTGATCAGGTTCTTTTTACTGTTTGGAAATCTCCATAATAAACAAGCTTTCTAAGCTATGTGAGGAAGGCAGAGCCTAGGCTGTAATTCTTAAAAGGTTCTCTGAAGCCAACGTGTAAAGACTGTCTTTTCCTAAGTAACATTTTTTATTTTTAATCCCTCACACCCAGCTGTGTAAAACTGGACAAGCCACCCACCCTGAATCTCCATGTAAAACAGGAAGTTAGTAAGAACACGGGTGTTACAGAGCCGTCGTGAAGACTAAAGGAGATGCGTGTGTGAGGTGCTTAGCACCACATGGACACAGGCTAAGTGCTTCAAGGTAGTCATCAGCGCTGCGCAAAGTTTGTAATGACACAAGGAAAGCTTGTTTTACAATTACAGGTTAAAAAATACAAAGTGGCATATAAAGTATACCAATTAAATTTTAAAAAGCGTTTTCAGAAAAAAATTATTTACGTGATGAGATTCTGGCAATTCTCTTACCATTTTCTGAATTTTCCAAACTGTCTATAATGCACTTCTACTTATAACTTAAAAGAAGCCACACATATTTCATCCATGGGTTTCTGCTACTGACAAGTCATTCATTTTCAAAACTGATAATATATACCAAAATGTAAAGACTACCTCTTGTGTCTTAGGAGTTTGGACATGCTGGTGAAGGTCCAGCCACAGCTGTCAGAGTCACAAATAAAAGGTCTTTCACCTGATAAAAGGAAAAAGTGATATGGCATAATTATAAATGTAACAGCTACCACAGAGACAAGTCTGGTGTTCAAATGATGTGGCATTCTCTAGTCAGTTACCTGTATGACTTCTCAGGTGAATTTTCAGGCGACAGGCTTTGTCATATTGTTTGCTGCATCCAGGAAAGGAGCAAGAAAAGAGCTCCTGTTCCCTGAAATGGGCTCGATTGTGGGAAAACAGAGCACTCACAGTGATAAATGTCTTCTCACAGCCTGAAAAAAGAAAAAGCAAACCCTGACCACTGGTGTAACAAAGACAGGACCACACAGTTAGTGCTAAGTCACAATCCCAGGACACAGCTCACACATAAGTACACTGGAAAAAAAAAAAAAAAGATGCGTAAGCACCTCTAAAAAGATATGACCATTAACAGTTGGCTCTGTAATAGCTAAACTCAGGATGGCAAATGGAAGCCAAAAGGACACCCAGGCTGCCTCTTACAATCTGACTTTGAAATGGAACAATCAATCAAGAAGAATTCCTCCAATCACAGCCACCTGTTTCCCAGTTTTGTAGCACTGATCTTACAAAAACTTGTGCATCTTCCGTGAACTCAAATTTCAATGCTGCTTGTGTGATACCCGGAAACACCTGAGAGGATTTAAATATGAAAGAACAAGCTCTAATGTGGTGGGGCAGACCTTTGGAGGGCCACAAACCACAGTAAGATCTAAGATTTTTTTCACTTCCCTACATTTATAAACTTTCCCCCTGACATCTCCTGCAGCTACCAACCACGACCTTGCTTCTCCTTCTCTTTTTGCCCATTTCCAGGGTTTGCTGTTTTGTCAAACAAGTTAAGAGTGTGATCTTCACTCGCATGGCTTTTGCCATAACCTCCACCTGTGGCGAGAGGACAACGCCTACCTCTGCAACTCCCAAACACTCCACAACAATACTCTGATAAAAATGCTCAGTTCTCAAATACAGTGGAGAACATTAAGGTGAAAGTTGTGGAACAGGTTTCTTTGTGGCAGCTCTTCACAGAGACTTTTAACACGCCACCATCACGCTTGCAAATCACCAAGCAGACAGACTCCACCCAGCACTGGGGAAAAGAATCCGCCCTCGAAATCCCACTTTGCCCAGCCACACTACACTGGTAAAGGCCCACCTTCCTAAACGCCCTGAAAGCCTCCTCTTTGGCCTGAATCTGCTCCCCTGCCCGCATGGGTTCCCTATTTCAGGCTTTGGCGTATGATTCACTGGCTTAGCAGGGGAGAGCCCCCCC
>JAQZBX010013374.1:0-39953 GCA_029593785.1 Cabassous unicinctus | reverse complement strand
GAATCAGTAGAAAATTGATAATGGGCTAGTGACAATAGTATCCAAGCTGAATAGGGACAGGGGACTGAAGGAGAGCTGTCTGGATTAATTGGCAGGATAAAATTTAAGAGGAATGTATTCATGAGCTTCACTTGTGGGCTCCTCTTAATTGTGTGGGATGGGGGATAAATAAATGAATATATAAATAAAGCAATTGCAAACATAAAATATATAAATATGTGAATAAAACAATAAATATTAAATCTCTATATAAATAATTTAAAGTAAAGTGCTATCAGATGGCCTCATGTGATGGAAAAACAATTTAAAGAAAAGACTTTGAGGGGAGGATCTGTCTCCTTGCCGTTTTCAGCAGACAGTGGCCACTGTGTTCCCTGGCTCATGGCTCCTTCCTCCATCTTCATGCTACAATCGCTGTGTCCTGTTATCACACTGGCTTTTGGATATTAAACCAACCTCACAAACTTGGGATGCACTCCACTTGATGACGGAGTGGTATCCCTTCTTACATACTGCTGGATTCGATTCACAAATATTTGTGAAGGATTTTTTGCATTTATATCTATCAGGGATATTGGTCTACAATATTTTTGCTTGAATATCTTTGCTGGTTTTTGTATTAGGTTAATACAGGCCTCATTAAAATTCTTCATCCATTTTCTGAGTTTTTTTAATGTAGTCATAATTTCTTATTAAATTGTTAGAATTCACCAGCAAAAATGTCTGTGCTTACAATTTTCTTTACGGGAAAGTATTTAATTTCAAATTCATTTTCTTTACCAGATAGCAGGCTCTCCCAATTTTTTATTTCTTTTGTTTTTTTAGATTTAAAAAATTGGTGAGTTTTTTCATTAATGAATTATTCATTAATGTAAGTTATTAATGAATAACTTACATAGAATAAAAATCACCCTGGAAAGCGGATGTGGCTCAATCTATAGGGCTCCCGTTTATCATATGGGAGGCCCCGGGTTCGATTCCCGGGGCCTCCTGGTGTAGGCAAGCTAGCCCGTGCGGCATGGTGAGCTGACGCAGCAGGACAACCCAATAAAGGGAGACAAGCAGACACAGAAAAACACACAGCAAATGGACACAGCGAGCACAAGCAGCAGGGGGCGGGAATAAATAAATAAACAAATAAAATCTTTAAAAAAAAAAAAAGTTCAATCTTGAAAAAAAAAAAATCACCCTTTTTAGTATATAGTTTTGCAGATTTTGACATAGTCATGTAACCAATACCATAATCAAGATTTTCGTTTCCATACCTTTTATTCTCTCTCTCTCTTTTTTTTAATCTATGTCTATTCTTTCTCTAACACCACACAGTCTTGACTGTTGTAACTTTACAGTAAGTATGGAAAATATTTACTGTGAGTATTCTAACTTTGTTCATCTTTTCAAAATAAGTTTGGCTATTCTATTTTCTTTTTCATATAAACTTTAGAATGCTCATTGATTTCTACCAAATTCCTTCGGGGACTTTGTTTGGAATTGCCTTGAATTTATAGGTCTTTGAGGAGAATTGACTCATCTTAACAAAACTCTCTTCCAATTCATGAACATAGTATATCTCTCCATTTTATTCAGTCTTTTTTTAAAAAATCAGGATTTGTAGTTTCCAGCACACTGATGTTGCACATATTTTCTAAGAGTTATACTTAAGTATTTTCATGCCTTTTGATTCTATTGCAATCTTTAGTATTTTAGTATATCATTTGTATTTCAAATTTTACTTTATCATTGCTAGGATATAAGCATATATTATATATTGATCTGGTATCCTGCAATCTTGCTAAATTTATTTATTAATGTTTGGGGATTATTTTGTAGATTCTTTAAGATTTTCTACATGAACAATCATATTGTCTGTGAATAGAAGTAGTTTTATTATTTCCTTCCCAAGATCTATGTCTTTTATTTCTTTAATTTCTTGATTTTCTCCTTTTTATTGCCTTATTGCACTCCCAAAGATCTCTATGTGATTTTGTTCTTAAGGAGAAGGGATTAAATCCTTCACCATTAAATATGTTGTTAATTCTATTTTTTGTAGTACCCTTTGTCAAGTTGTGGAAGTCCTCTTGTATTCCTACTTTGCTGAGAGATTTCTTTTTTTGTTTACTTTTTAATCAGGAATGATGTTGAGCATTGTCAAAGACCTTTGCTCCATCTATGAAAATAATCATGTTTTTATCTTCTTTAATCTATTGATATGTTAAATTTTATTGATTTATTCACAAATGCTGAGCTAGCCTTGCATTCCCAGGTAAACCCCACTTGGTCTTGATGAATTATCTATTTTGCATACCATTGGACTTGATTTGCTAGTATTTCTTTGAGGACTTTGCATCTATGTTCACAAGGGATCATGGTCAGTAGTTTTCTTTTCAGATTTTCTATTTATTTTTTGCATCATTTTTAGTCATTTTTGTCTTTCAAGGAATTTATGCCTTTTGTCTAAGCTGTTATATTTGTTGCCATGTTATTTATAATATTTCCTTTCTACAATTTTAATGTCTAGGATCTAAAGTAATACCCCCTCTTTTATACCTGATTATTGATCATATGTGTCTGTTCTATTTTTTCTTTATCAGTCTGGCTAGAGGATTATCAAGTGTATGGACCTTGTCAAGGAAATAGCTTTGGCTTTTATTGATTTTCTGTTAATATTTTATTTCATTCATTTGCTTTTGTATGTTTATTTTGCCCTTCTTTGAACTTCTTTCTATTTAATTTGATCTTATTTCTCTAAGTCCTTATGGTTGAAGCTGGACTGTAATGCAAAATTATTTGGTTAGGCAATAGCACGGTAGTGATATTTTATGTACAATTAGCATTTTAAACCATAGAAACAGCCCTACAGACCTGGCTGGACTTTATCCTGGGCTGGCTGTAGATCAGCTGGCAATTATTGATGTGACTAGAGGATGTGACAAAGGAAATAAAGAATTGCCAGGGATTCAGAGAACCTTGTATGCAGTTAAGTAATTGTATTTTTGCTAAAGGCTATTGACAGATTTGAGTTGTAGAAACATTGCTCTGGCTTCAGTGAGGAGATAGATGAGAACAGATCTATGTATAGGCAAACTTCCCAGTGGCTCCTGCAGTAATAGAGGAATGTGGTAACACAGGTCTTAGCTAAAGTAGGGAAAGTGGGGAGGGAAGACTAAGAGGAAGGGAGAGGTTGACCTGTTGACATGGATGGGGGTAGACAATGAAAGAGGGGGAGGGTGAACCCCTGGTGACTGGCTCAGGCAACGGTTAGGAAAATAACAGATTGAGAATACAGAAAGCAGAACATATAATTGCAAGATGCATAAATATGAATATAATTATGAATATGAGTATATATGATGGTTTGGAGCATCTTAGTTTTAAGTGCTGGTGGAACTTCCAGTTTGAGAGGTCCAAGAGCTGTTGGATGAACCCATTTTGTTACAGGAGAAGGGTCTGGCTGGAGGTGTGGAATATAGATTTGATTGATTCTATATTGATGATTTATAAGCTTCATAAGAAGTTGGACATTATGGCTCACAGAGAGCAATATCCATGCATAAATGCTTTTTCCAGGGATATAATGTTGTCTGGTACTGAACTCTATGCACAGTCATGGGAAATGCATTAGAAAATGCCACATTTCTAAAGGAAAAATAATTTATTTCATGATGCATTATCTTTGCTTTGAAAGCTGATCCTGCCAACTGGGAATAGTATAGTATTGGGAAGACTAAATTCCCTGCTACAGAATGTATTTTCATGGTTGATTTGTATTATTATTTATTTATTATATATGTATGTACTACCTCCAAGCTACACATGCACATAGTTGGTTGTGTTGTTGTTGTTGTTGTTGTTGTTGTTAACTTTATTCTTTTCTGGATAACTTTAATGTACATAAAGGATTATTTCCACAGGCCTCAGGAAATGGGTAGAAGTCAGAGGGAAATCTATCTCCCACCAAAAAGGCTGCATATTTTGGAAAGTGCATGCACATGGTTTGTGTGTTAGAGCTAAATAATGCTGCTTGCCTTGAAGTGTCGCGCCTCACTCCTCCAACCCAGCAAGCCCTTCTTCCCCTTTACTTACAGGGAACCACGTTCCATGTTTTTGGCTGTTTATTTAATCATTTAGCTCCATATATCTAAATAATAGTCTTGTATTGCTATATGGTGTCATATGTATGTTTAGATGCATTTCTTATCTTCCATTTGTGAGAGTGGACTCAGTTTAGTCCAAAGGCACAGGTCCTTCTCTTTATCTTTAAACTCTCAAGATGAGTCGATATTTAGTGTTTAAATTAGTATGACCATGTAAATAGTGTTCTCTGCTAAGTTAAGTAGTATATTACAATTATGTTTCTACTTTTTGTACTTTTTGTTTTACAAAGAGTTAATGATTTTTTAAAATTTTTATGTGATTGAGTAGTTTTCTACACAATATCACTAATTCTTTCACCAAACTGATCTATAAACTCCTCTTATTGTTATTATTATTGCTGTTGGTATTATTACTATTTTTGGGAGGTACTGGGAATTGAACCCAGGACCTCATACATGTGAAGCAGGTGTTCAACTACTGAGCTACACCCACTCCCCTCAATATTATTTTAACGTCATCATCAGATCCATTTCCCTTCTCACTCCTCACTCTAAACCTCCCTCCTGAGGATCTCTAGCTGCCTGTTCCCATCTGTATTGGAGAATGCAGCTTAGGTCCAGAGGTACTGGTGGCCTCACAGTAAGTTTACCTGTCAATTGAGGTTGCTCAGTGAGGGTGTATAGAGTGAGAGGAAAAGAAAAGGACAAAAATTAAATTCCTGTTCAATCACTCCAAACACGAAAGGAGAGAGGGAGAAAACTTCTTTCTAATTTCTAGTTATCCTTTTATTGGGACTCAACATAATTGCACATCCTTTATAATTATCTTACATTTCTCTTCCATCTTTCTTTTCTAGACTTATTTTCCTTTCTGTCATAGTCCTACCTACAGTCATTTTTCTATCACCTTCACACCGACTAGAATGTACTATGACCTGCTACTCTCTTTATACTTCTTCAATTTCTTTACTTATTCTTTAATTCATTCTTACCCCTGCTTGCTTCTAGAGAAGACTTGAGAAGCCTTGAAATGAAACACACCTTTTTATCTGCTGTCACCCTCAGTTCACAACTGGCTTCCTACCAAGTCCCTGTTGCTTGGTCACCAGTTGACCCCATGCCCTCCCTCCCCTGGCCTACTTTAGGCAATGACCACCCTCTCTGGGGTGGTCTGCAGAGACCCCACCCTCCTTCCAGATCAATTTGTTCAGGCTGTTCCCAGCTGACTAAGTGACTCTTGAGCATTGCAGGATATACAGGCATCTTTCAAGAACCCCATCATTTGGGAGAAGAAGGGCACGAAAGGACTGTCAACCTGAGGATCCTTTCTCCAAGAAGTCAACTGCAAATCCCATCTCTTGTCATTATAGAAGAGGGGGCAGGATTATCACAGCACCTGCTCCATCACTGCTCCACACCTGCCAAACTGATGCCCCTCTGGCCTCAGGCTTGGTAACTGCCTCCCTCTCAATGCTGGGTGCTCCTTGAGGCAGCTACAGAACCTTCATGCTTCCACTTTCTCCAGGTATGGGCATAAGAAGAGTCATGTCAATTCTGGCTTCTCCAGTTTCAAGTGAACCCAACTCCCAGTGAAGTCCCATCAAAGGTTGCCAGCTCCAGCAGAGGCTGTAGGATGGGCCCTGATGCTCTCAAGGGGGTGGTCTATGCTGAAGGTTCCTTCTGCTCTGCTGAGAAACAGATGTCAGGAGAGATAGAAAAAGGCCCATTTATTTGTATACAAATGTTGTCACTTATCCTCTAAGTGATGGAGAGCAAGGACCTGACATGCTTCCCTTAAATCACGTCCTCGCAAAGTGATGATCCAGGTCTCTAAAACAACCACAGGATTAAAGCGATAAAATCCACAGCCTCCAGCTCTAATGAGAAAACACAATAAAAACCTTGGTTTCATGGTTATGGTCAAAACTAGAGGCTTAATCAGACTCTTTCAAAGCAGAGTTTAATCTCTAGCAGATTATTTTCATATTTTAAATTTCCAAGCTCATTTATAAGATCTTTTCTCTTTTTTTTACCAAAAAAGTAAAAGTTCACATAGCAATTATGACCACCACATATCTTATCTCTTTCATACCAGAAATCTTAGCTCTCAAGTCATTTATCAGTTCATGCCTCTGCTGCTAACAGTTGGCAACTGACTCCATCAACAACCTTCTCCTCTCCCCATTTATGGTCTTGGATTTGCTTTGTTCTTACTTGATTAGGTGTACTTGGTCTCGAAATATTCCCCCTTCATATCTCTCTGACTCTTCTCTTATACCATGAACTCTACCATCTGGAGTCACTTAGAACCTCTTCCTGAAAGAATAGCCTGTGTCCAGGTCCTAGCCAGGATGCTAATTAGCATCTCACTCTGGGTTCAAGCCAGATATACTGAGAGGTTTACTAAGTTGAGGCACATGACCTTTATTTCCTATTGCTCTATTATGGCAATAGATGTGGGCTCTATTGCAGAAACCCAAATGGCTTCTCTCTTGACTTTATGGGTAAATGTTTGTTTCCTTTGCTGGACCAAAAGCCCCACATAACTTGCTTTCCACTGTATCCATAGTGCCATTAGGTAAATATTTGTTGAATGAATAAGGGAATGTATGTATGGATTCCACTTGGACTGGAGACTTACCTAGAAGACATCTTCCCTAGTTGTTCTTTGTTGTTTCTCCAATGAGAGATTGCTCTGCAGTGTTGTACAAGAGAAAGAATGGAGAGAACATGTGTTGTGTGTGTCTGTGCATGTGTGTGTGTCTGTCTGTGGATAGAATCATCCAAACTCAGATTCTCACTCAGTTCTATAAATAGAATGCCCATTGTCAGTCCTTGACAGTTTTATTCATCTGTTCATGTTCTTATGAATTTATTTATTGGCATTATGCTTAGTGATTTATCCATTCATTCAAGATTTATCCATTCTTTTAGAAATAGTTATTAAGTCCTATTTTGTGACAGTGTCCACAGTAGGTCTTGGGAATACAGTGGTAAACCAAATGGGCAGACAAAGCCTTTGGCCTTGTGGAACTTATATTTGATGGCAGGAAGGGAGTGGTAGATTGTCAAATGACTATTTACTATGCAATAAAATTCATATTTGTGATGGGGATACAATTGTGAGCAAGACAAATGCAATCCATTCCCTCAGGGAGCTTATATTCCAATGGACTGAACAGCCAAAAGGAAGTCAATAGCCAAAAAAACTCAAATACAACCACAGGAAGTTGTTTGTGTGGTGGAGGGACAAAGCTGAGTTGTGATAGAGCAGTGGGTATACACCTGGGGCTTACGTGGGGAGGGGTGGAGAGGAGGTCAGAACCCGGCGAGGATACTGCAGTTCCCCAAGGCGAGGCAGCAGTGGTGGCTGCCTAATCCCGGCACTGAGACAGCTTGCAGAATGGAAGATGGGGCAGGGTTAGATGGAGGAGTCAGGGGACCCAGCCGTGTCCTGTGGCCGCCAACAGAGAGGGAGAAAAATAAAAGAGCTTTGTTTAAGGCTTCGCAGGAATGCTCCACAAAGTGTGTCCCACCAAATCATTGTTCTGTGGATGTCAATTACAGTGTCCTTTGGGAAATGTGTTCTGTGATAAAATAAGAGTGGAGAATTCTGGGTAAAACACAGTTAAACCAGGATTATTTGGGATTATTTATAAGGACTCTAAGTAAGCATTTCCCAAATGCATTAAATAAATCTTTCTGCAAAACCTATTTTGGAGAATGCTTTTTTAAAAACTGATTTCTTTGATACTATCATATATTGCTTCTTTAGTCTTCCACAACAACTCTGTGACTTAGTTATCTTTCTAAGTCCCATTTTGCAGATGAGGATAGCTGAGAATTAGGTTCACACATATTAGACCTGGTACTCCAGAGCGGGTTTTTGCACTCCGGGATCGGTATTGGATTTGTGCTGACATCACCATTGGAAAGCCTTACCCTTTCCATCTTCACCTTGGGATAATACTATTACTCAATTCCTAGAGGGGTGAAATGAGTTTTAAACTGGTAATGTAAAATGCAAAGTTCTGTATAAATGCTTCTTACCTTTAGAAGATTCTTTAAGCCCAATATCCTCATAATGAAATTGAAACCTTTGACCACGTGATTTTTTATTCTCTTCTAGCTTGACATGTCCTCTGATTTTGGTAGGATGAGAGCTAGACTAGGGTCAGAACTTTTGAACTAAGGTGGCAGCAGCCAGACCCAACTGTGGGTAATCAGGCAAGTTGTGTTCCCTCTTTGAGTTTCAAATCTGACTTTCTGCTTTATATATATATAGAAATATATATATATTATTTTTAAAAGGAGGGAGATACTGTTTTCTCTGACTCTCTTAAAGAGATTTGTGGGAATTCAATGTGATAATAAATATGTGAGTCTTTTCCATGAGTATACACTGAATTGTTTGTTATATGCTACTATCATTATTCTCTTTCATTGTAGCATGAACGACTCCAGCCAATTATGGGCAATTTATGTCTGAGCTCTCTGCTCAAAGAAAGGCACACACCAACAGCAGGGAGAAACACAAGAGCTAAATAGGAAACAAATGAAATTAATCTTTGATGAAAATGCTCATGGGTCTTTGGGACAGAATCCTTGGTAGCCTGGCTGGGTAATCACCTTTTTCACTTCTGAGAACAAAGTGCATTATGGCAGAGACAAGACTCATTTCCTTCCAAGGAAATAGTGTGCTATTAAAACAAAGAGGCCAGGTGGCAGAGAGGAGAAGCACAAAGGGCAAGTTGAAAATCAGAGGACAGAGTTTAAAGAGGAGGCTGTGGGACATTTTTAAAAACAAAAGAAGGACATGATTTGCAACATTAAAAAAAAACAAAACAGCATGGTCTACATTTATACATGCAGTACGATTATATTATTTATATAAAAAAGCAATGCATAGGAAGAAAAGCTTATGTGGACACCCACCATATATTACTAAGAATGGTGGTGGAATTGTGGTTAATTAAAATGGTTCAAATTTACTGAAAATTCATTCTATTACAAACACATTTCAGAAATGATCTCAGGTACTCTTCAGAACAACCCAGCTGAATAAATTTTAGACTCCTCTTCATAGATGAGAGCACTAACATTTGGAGGATTTTTTTGTTCCTGTGCCTCTTTGTCTTTAATCTTTTGTTTTATAAATAGGTGTGCTATTTTAATTTAAAACATTTGACTAATAAATGCATTAGGGGTCCTAAGTATTTCAACTTTCCATGAGTTTTAAGTTAAACAAATCATGGGGAATACGTCTCTTTCTTGTTGCTTCCTGTCTTTGACTCCTTTCCATGACAAATTTGTAAATTTCTCCTTCCTGTTGTCTTTCCTCACATTTCTGTTTAATTCTGCCTTAGTTTCCTTGCTGCTAAAACAAATGCCATTCTGTGGGGTGCTTAACAGCAGGAATTTTTTGGCTCACGGTGGTTGTGAAACAGGAGAAGTCCAAAATGGACGCTTCGGCAAGGCTCTGCCTTCTCCCTGAAGACTGGTGTTCCGGGTCAGCTGTAGGCCGTCCTTGAGTCCTTGGCCTTTCTGTCACATGGCAATGCACACGGCAGCGCCTTTTCCTTTCTCTTCCAGGATCTATTGACTTCCGAATTCTTCCCGTGGCTTTCACTTTAAGGTCTCCAGAAATGGGATTGATTCAGTTGGCCACACCTTAACTGAAAATAGCATCATGCCCACAGGACTGGATTAGGATTAAGAGCATGTATTTCTGGGGTGCATAACTCCAAGCCACCACATTTGTTCTTGGGACAGAATCTTTTGATCTAGTCACCTGGCCACGTCTTCACACTTCTGCATTCTGTGACTTATAACTCAAAAGCTGCTGAAGCCCTCTCTTGAGAAACTTTTCAAGTGTTTGCAGACTCTGGTTTTATGAATAGTCTCAGTAAGGAAGAAAAGTTGATGGGATTCCACTTTATCCTAATGGCCATCTATGTCCCAACCTGGAGCTCTGCCTTAAGCTAGACTTTTGGGTGTCTCTGTAAAGCTGCCTTCCCTGGGTTTCCCAATGACTTTAGCTTAGAGAATATGAACCCATCCGGTTTCTTTGCCTCCCCTCTGTCCCCTACTTCCCTACCAAGTCCCTCCTCCTCCTCTTCTCCAGGAATATCCTTCATCAGAATGTGACTTTAAGATAATAAATGAATAGACATTTTTTAAAACTAGGTGCCACACTCTTCTGAATACTTTGCACATATTTTAAAACTTAATCTTTTGAATAATCCTAAGATGTAGGTACCTTTATTGACCCTTATTTACAAATAAGGAAACTTGGGTACAGAGAATTTAATTAACTTGCCCAAGTAACTGAGCTAGTTGGGGTTGAGGGGGGAGCCAACGTTCAAATATATGTAAAATATAGGTACTTTGGCTCTTACATAAACATTTTCTTAACCAATACAGCAATGAGAGAAAGTTGAATAGGAAGGAAGAAGCAAACACTCTCAAGCCCCACTCCTCCAAGAACCAAATGTCAAGGCCAGGCTTAGTGAGCCTGAGTAATCCTACATATTAATTGCCAGTGTACCATCAGAAAGAAGTTTAATGCAGAGATGTTAAGGATAGTAATATTCTCATAATTCAATCATTAAGTCATCTTTTAGTTATTGATGTCTAACTTAATTGTACTGAGTGAGGTCAGGGAATATGAGCTGTGTTCTGCTGATCTTAGGTCTACTATAGAGTCAATTTTGGTTCTAAGTGTGTGAAGATGTTCTCTACTTGTTTTCAGGCCCTCTCTATATATTTTAGAGCAAGTCTGTGTCTCTATTTTAATCCAGTTACTAATTCTTGCTTGAGATTTCATGTGCCTCCTGAATTGAGGCATTCATGTCTTTCCTAAAGGTGGAAAATGCAGACAATTGAACATAGTTGCACCTCTGTTCTTTCTTGGACTCGTGTTAAACATATGTTGGCTTTGCTCATTTTAGTCTTACTATAGCTTGACCTCTTTTTTTATATTTACCCCATCTTACTTCTCTGGGCAGCATTCTGGGTATATGTATGAAGTTCTATCTTGTAGTTTCCTACTTCTTTCTTCATTTGGGTACATTGGGCTGTCTAATTTGCCCATCGTAAACTCTAATTACAATAACTATATATTTTTTTATTTCTTCAAGTTCTATTTGGTTGTTTTACAAAAAACACCTGGTATTTCTTGATAAGATTTTTATCCTGTCTCACTTTTTATTTTCATTGATAATTTAAAATTTTAAAAAAATTTCTAATCTTTATCTGATTACACTATTATTTTAAGTGCTGGGGAGTCTAAATACCTTGTTATTTTTACCTTGTATTTTGGCTACTCTCACTCCCAATGGTTTATTTCCTCATGTTTTATAATTTTAACTATTGAAGTGTTCATTCACTGTGATCCTATCTCTGTGAATCCTGAAAGAACAGGTTTGAGAATGTCACCTTCCAGAGAAGATTTGAGGACATGTTGGTCAGGTACCTCTGTGGCATTACAAGTCTGTAACTATTTTTGTGTTAATGTTTATGCTTTGGGAATCCTACACTATGTTGTCAATTGAAAACTTGAACTCCATTGTGGCAAAACTAAGCTGCTATATGGAAAATGTTCTAAAGATATTTACTGAGCATAAGAAGAAGTAAGAAAAAAAAATGAATGAAGCAAATGCATTATTTTCATGCTTTTTTGAGAAAATATTGCCAGCATTAAGCATGCAAAATGATAATCAAGAAAAACAAAATATAATCCTGTCCCAGAAGGCATAACTCTGTGGGCTTTGAAAGTGCCATAGTTTTATAATTCCTAAGTGAGTGTTGACTAAATCAGAACCTTTATATTCCCCTGATTAATCATAAAATGTTGATGCTAAATGGAAGGTCAGAGACCATGCAGGGCCCCCCTGTCTCTGCACAAGTAAGGAACTGAGAGCCGGGGTCACACTGCTGTGCCAAGCCCAGGTGTTTATCAGTTGCTCCCAGTAAAGGATTTGAATTGTTCATATTGAACATCACACTGGAAACAGCAAAAAACAGGAGAAAAGCTTGAAGCTCAAATTCACCATACCTACTGAGACTTTGTAGCTCAGATTACTGATTAAAACAGTCCTGTCAACACATTTTGTTGTGTTTTCTCCCCAGTGACCTCCCTGTGGATGGCCTCTTCCCTACCAAAATGTGAGTATAGTTCCAAAGCAGCACATAATGTGATTGAACAATCCACCAGCCTCAGGCTTAAGAATTTCAAAGTTTTGGCCCCAATTCACCACAGAGCCAGGCATTGCAATAACCCTGGACATTTTATTTGATCTTCCTAATATTTACTGATTCCAGTGGTGCAGATCATTTTTATTAGATTTGTCTCATTTTAGAAGCACAAAATCCAATTCCAGAGCTCAAACAACTGCTGTTTTCACCAATCTATTATCTAAGAGCACTTATCAAGCAGGTCTCTGGAAGGATTTGTTCATTGGACAAGGTGGAAGTTTGCTAATGATTTTATGTCTCCCATCAGATTCTTCCTGGCTTTTACCTGCTCTTTGTTTGGAAACCTAATTTTCCCAAATGAGTCACTTTCTAAGTTCAAGTGGTTCAGCTCTCATGAAACTTTAGGTTCCCCTAAGTAGCCATCAGGCTTTTTCTTAGTTTGAGTGATGGCATATGTGACGTCCAGGATGGCTGCTCTGTTCTCCAAGGACAGGTGATATAGGAAGGAGTCTCCCTGGTCCAAGAAAATGCATATATTGGGAATATGGACAAGAGGAAACTTGAGCAAAGATAAATGGGGACCCTTTAATTAACTGCAGAGAAAATGGGCAAACATATGTCATTGGCAATGGCACCAAAACCACTCCACCTGGAAAATGCTCTGAAGGCCAAGCCTTTCGAAATTTGCTCACAGTAATTAAGATGAAATGAAAACTGACCTGTGTCCTCAGGGATCTGGGATCTTGCCCCTTGATCTCTCACTAGTTTTGTAACCTTGAAGAGAGAACCTGACTTTTCTGAGCTTCAATTTCCTCACCTGGAAATGGAGGCCACTTAAACCTAATGGTGTCATAGATAAACTCAAACACTGAAGAGCTGTAACTCTGTTTTATCGTTTGCTAGTTGGGGACACAGAGGCCCTGAGAATAAAATGTGTTGGCCAAGGTGACATGATGAGTTAGTGACAGAACTGAGAGCATTAGAAGGTCTCCTGACCGCATGTCCAGTCTCTTCCTGCCACCCCCAGCTCCCCTGGCCACCACGAGAAGGATTTTTGTCTCATTCTGCAGTAAGGGGAGGAGTTTGGAGCTTGTGCTCTTCAGTGCTTAGAGGACTCATTCCCTCAGGCATATGTCTTCTCCCACTGTTCATATTTCTTAAATTGTCTGTAGAATGTTCACACTTCGAGAGACCCCTCTCTTCTGAAGGGACACAAAGCTGAATGACTCATCCTTTCTTTGTAATTAAAACGTGTCAGTACCATGGATTCATGACCACATAGCGAGTCTCTCATGGGCCCCATTCTTCACTCCAAGACCCTCGCTGGACTCCAGTGATGTCTTCTGGGGTGGAGGATGCATAGCAGTTGGCCCTTCCCCTCCCCTCGACTCCTCTCCCCTTTCTGAATCCTCAGACGCCTGAGCTCAAATCAGATTCCCACTGTCTGCTGTGTTGATAAAATAGCTCCTTTCCTGGTGTAGGAATTCAATGTCGAGAGCCTTAAAACACACTGGCCACTTGACACAAAAGGTTTGGTGCATTGGAAAAGGAAAACACTGGCCTAGAAGTTCTGGTTTCCAGCACCGTATGCTGTTAACCAACTAGCTGTGTGCAAATCGTTTCAGATCTTTGACTTTATGCATCATATAAGCAAAATCAGGAATTTGAAATGCGTAATCCTGAAGGTTCTTTCATGGTGCGAAACAGGGTTTCTTAACTTTGGTGTACTGGGTTGAACAGTGTCCCCCAAAGTTCGTGTCCACCGGGAACCTGAGAATGTGACCTTATTTGGAAATAGAGCCTTTGCGGCTGTAAATAGTTACATTAAAATGCCATACTGGATTGGTGTGGGCCCTAAACCCAATGATTGGTGTCTAGAAGTAGAGGGAAATTTGGACACAGAAACAGAGACACCGAAAAAGATGGTCATGAAAAGATGCAGCAGAGACTGGAGTCAGGTGGCCACGCACCAAGGAATGCTTGGGGCCACGGGAGCTGGCAGAGGCCAGAAGAGCTTCTCTCCTAGAGCCCTGTAAGGGAGCGTGGCTGTGCTGACATAACACCTTGGTTTCAGACGTCTGGCTCCAGAACCGCGAGAAAATCAACTTCTGTTCTTTTAAGCCACGGAGTTTGTGGTGACTTATTACAGCAGCCCTAGGAAATGACTACACTGGGCATTATTCATTCCTTAGCTGGAAACTTCTTTGTGGTGGGGACTTCCTGTGCTGCCTTGCAGGGTACTGAGCGGCGCCCCTGGCCTCTGCCAATCTAATGCCTGTGGCCCTTTCCCCCCTGTGCTGTGACAAGCAGAATGTTTCCAGACATTGCTAAATGTCTGCTAGTAGGCAAAATCTCCCCCAGTGCAAACCACTCATCTAAATGCAGAACTCCAAGCTGTACATTTTCCCTGGGATGGTGTCACACTTTGGGATAAAAGCTAAAAGAAAAGTCCCAAACTTCCCTTTCACTAATTTTGCTGGACCTTTATGTGGAGGGTTGGAAGAGTTTGAAAAGTTTATTGTATGGGATTAGGGCAAGATTAAACCACTGCCCACTTTAGATAACTACTGGATTAATTCTAGGTTAATTGGTGTGAAATAATCTTGTCAGAGATTACGCTAAAGGGGCAGAAGGGGTGCTACCCAGGGCTGTGCTCCTCCATGCTCAGCGCTTTCCCATGGAGGGCCCTTGCCCTCTCCAGACTGCCACCCTCTAGCTTCACCTGGCAAAATGTCATGCATCTCACCTGCCACTCCCTCCATAAAGCCTCCACCGATTCCTGTTTGCAGAAATAATTTTATTTCTTCCTCTGATGACAGGTAATTTTGCTTTTCTCTTGCAGCCAGCCTTTGCTATGGTCCCACCAGAGGTCCAGGCTGTGCCCCGCCCTTAACCCCATGGATCTGCCTCTTTTTCCTTTGACACTCCCCAGTCCAGACCTTCATTCCCTGTCCCCTGGATCATGGCACTGCCCTCCCAGATAAGCTGTTCCTCTCCATTCTTGCCATGTGCCAATCCATCCCAACATGCTCCAGAGTCACCTTTCAAGGACACCAACCTGAATCTTCCCCTGCCCAGACACCAAGATGGCGCCTGTCATCAGGACAGCAGGCCCTGGACAGCGCACAAAGCCGGTGCTCACGGCCCAGTTCCAGGCTCCCCTTCCTCGCTCCTCTCACCAACCTGTGCTCCCGGAGCTGGTCCGTGGAGCTTATGTGACCTCCAGCATCTGTCCACACAGCGTCCTCTTCTTGGACAGCTCTTCCTACCTCGTCTCCTTGGAGAACAACTTCTAGTTCATTCTTCAATTGTTCTTTAGCCCAAATGTCATCTCCCCTGTGACACCTTCTTGGGTCATTACCCTTCCCCAAACCCAGATAAATTGGCAACTTTCTTCCCTGTGCAGCCCGTTAAAAGCTCACGCTGTGTCCTCCTGCGACAGCCTCTGCTTTCACAGAGCCCCCAGTCTGAAATTCTCGTCCCCTTTCCACCCACTCCTTTGGTGAATGCTGCAGGAAGCTCCAAATGCCCGCGCCAGGTTGACTCCCCGGGGAAGTGGGCAGACAGTAAGTTCCTCTGCGATACACTTCATGAATTTTCATTATTCAATATCTGTCTCCTCTCTAGAGTTTAGCCTCTCTGATGGCAAGGACAGGGTCTGTTTTTGGCAATTATAGTCATTTTAAAGCAATTTATTGATGAATAATAGGTGCTTGATCAATAAGTCAAATGAACAGGTCTATTGAAATTATCTGTTGCCTCTGTGGCTCCTCAGGTGAAGTTCGTGGGGCAGGGACTGTCCCACTCCTCTTGAGACTCCAGTGTCAGAATGGTGACAATTAGCCACCATTTAATAATTCATCGTCATCATCCTTCTCATTGACACCAGCATGTATTATATGCTTGACATGTGTTAAGAAATGTGCCAAGTACTTTACGGAAAGTATTTTACTTAATCATTTCAAAGACGCTTAAGAGATATATATCATACCCACTTCACAGATGAACGGATTTAAGGGATTTATATGATGCACCCAATTCACATTCCAAAGTCTGTCCCCTTTGCTGCTTCATGGAGGCTTTCAGATTAATGTCATAAATAAAGGAATGCCTTAGAGTCCCCTGACACAAAGTAACTGGAACTAAGGGATCAATGGTTAAACAATAAGTTAAAGTAGGAATGGTTTGTTTTTTTTTTAAATGTACACATACCTTAAGTGCTTAAGTATT
Organism: Cabassous unicinctus; assembly: GCA_029593785.1. Lineage (NCBI taxonomy): Eukaryota > Metazoa > Chordata > Mammalia > Cingulata > Chlamyphoridae > Cabassous > Cabassous unicinctus. The sequence continues at coordinate 23,433 of JAQZBX010013374.1, read as the reverse complement.
TTGTTCCAAATTATATAGATATATAAATACAAATATTAATGTAAATACAAGTGTATTTACTAAACATGATACAGACCAAGATTCCTTCTTTGAGTATGATTTCTCTGTTAGAATTATGCCTTATCTTTGTTGCATAAACTACATCCATAAAATATCTTCTACTATTTCCTGTTTTTCTTTCATTAGAGTGGAGAGGAAATTTAAAACACTTGAGTTACAATCTCAATACAGACATCTTCTGGATTTTTATGACTGCCCTCCAGTTTTTTTTCTAGTTATAATGATTACACTTATTTTCCAGCAATTCTTAAAGCAACATGTCTTGTTTTGGGAGTCTGGGCAGGGTGCTCAATATAATTTTCTCAGAAACATTTTCTCTTTCTGCTTTAATATGCCTTTGGCTTATGAAACAATTTTCAGAAAAAAATAAGGATTTTTAGCACATGGCAGACCAGTTGGAAGTAGTAAATCATCCTAGATGAAAGCCTGCTAGGGATGAGAGATCACCCTGCTGACAGCTTCAGTCTAGAATGTTCTGTGGGGCGATTGGACCATATTGGTTAACCAGGAAATTTAAATAGAGGACATTTAGGAGAGTTTTGACTGTAAATGTTTTTAAGATTCAATTAAATTGAATCAAGGGTTATAAACATTTCCAGGTAGTCTATAATCACGGAGCACCCTCAACTCAAAGATGCTGTAAAGGAAGGTGGTTGAGAAAAACAGTAGGATGTGGCTCCCACATGCTCTGTCTTTTCCAGTCTTTACTGTTGGTTGTAGAGATTTATCATACTGCTTACTTTCTCCACTCCAGAGATCTCCTTTATCTCATCCTGTAGAGTCTGATGAAGGCTCATGCTTCATCTGTAGTCACCTTGATAAGCCAGTCAACAGTATCCAAGGATGGTGGAAAGGAAAGATGCAGCCAGCACACCCCATTAGGATTGGCCTGGTGTTAACAGAGGAGAAAGCATTCTCTTTGCCCAAGCATGCCGCTTCAGGCCCGAATTCAGGGGGTAGTGAGGAGAGAAAAGGACCCTGGAACAGCCAGCCTGGCCTGCTGAACCAGTACTAGCCAGACAGCCCAGCTGTGGATGGAGCTTTTGTAAAAATAAGCCATAGGAGAGGAGGAAAGGGATTTTTCCCCTTTTTGCCCAAGAAGCCAGCCAGTTTCAGCAAACTCAGGATACTTGGGAATTCAGACTCATTGATTTCTGGTCCTATAATAGTTTGGAATTGGATGGAAAGGGTTTCCCACCATGTTCTAGAACAATCTTGTCAGCTAAGGTAACTTGCTGGGCTAACTTGCCTGGTTTGCAAATTACATCCAGAGAATGATAAAAGGAAGGGTAGGGAGGGAGGACCACATACCTGAGCACACCTGTGAGAGGCTTGGTTGGAAGGTGGTGACCTTTCCCCAACATGAGCAGAACCAGGTCTATGCCAATACTGCTTTGAGACTATTATTTACTCCCGGAAATGTGCAGCTTATGAAGTAGTGTTAGCTTAACTATGAATAGCACACACTTTTGTGGAGAGTATCCAGTTTGCAATATTCCCCTTTCTCTGAAAACTCTCTCATGCCCGTAAGAATGGATGCCTAGGCATTTCAAGGCTGGAGTCTCCAGCCTGAGTGATTAGACCCAGGTGGACTTCTGACCCAGGCTGAGGAACTTACTTCCTCTCTTGGCAATTTGGAATTGGCTCTGAGAGTGTGTGAGTGGGGGCTGGTCTGTGGAGGAGATGGTGCCATGGGAACTGTGGAGTGCCATCTTTGTGTCTTTATACACAGATGAGAGTGAAAAGACTAGTCTGCACAAGCAGGGAAGGAGAGATGAGAAGTGAAAAGACGTCTGTCTGGGTTTTTGATGTGCTTTCAATTTCTGATTTCCAGAAACTTCCAGAAGTCCAGTTATATTCCTGACCTTGATTTAAAATAAAGACAATTTTGCATTTTTTAAATAAAAATCTCTCTTTTTTTTTAAGCTAGTACAATCCACCTGACTTCCATTATGTAAAATCAATGTGTTGGCAAAATAAACCATAAGCACTTCCATTTTTTAAAAATGTTTCCTATGTGCCAGACAATTACTCCAAGCGGAATATTCATTATCTAATTTAACCCTCTCAACAACCCATGAAATTGGTTTCATCATCCCTCACAGATGGGCGACTGAAGCTCAGAGGGGTTAACTGACTTGTTCAAGCTCACACTGCTGACACGGGATCAGGACCAGAGAACAAGGAATAGAGCTGATCCCAAAGCTGAGCCCCTCTCAGGAATTGCTTCTCCCAGCAGCTAGTTCCAGACTTAGGCTGTTTGTCAAAAGAACACTAGCCAGAGACGGATCGGAAGAGTTGGGCCCCGTGGAGAAAAGCAGGGTGTCCTCTTTGGACTCCAGCCCTGCAGACCGAGGATAAAGGATGCAGAGCTGCATTTCTGCGTGGAAACCTGTCCCAGGTCAGCTTCTCCACTAGCCTGGAGGAAGCTCCTGCAGGCACTGAGGATGGCGTCCAGCTGCACCCCAGCCCTGCAGTGCAGGGCCTCAGCACTCCCTGAGGAGCCCCGAGGGCCTCGGCCAGAATTTCGGCTGTGGGGAAACAGCCCTGCAGTGGCCTCAGAACGACTGGGCTTCAGGCCCAGCATCTCTGCCAACACATTTCCACCAGCGCCATGATTCCAGGTAGCAGCGAGAGGCAGATGCGCTCCCAGGCAGGGGATAGCAGCCTCCTACGTGAGCGCCAAATGCCAGCTCAGGACACACACCGCCTTGAGCTGGAACAGTCCTGTTGCTTTTTCTTAAACATTTTCTTTTTAATTAAACCTTTTTTTTTTAAAGTTTGAGATAATTACAGATTCACCTACAGTTGTAATATATAATACAGAGAGATCCCATGCACCTTTTACTCAGCTTCCCAAAATGCTAACATCTTGCAAAACAATAATACAACATCACAACCAGGATATCGACATTGATACAGTCCATTGACTTATTCAGATTTGTGGTCGTGGATGTGTGTGGTGAGCGTATTAAGTCCTATATAATATTATCACCTGTGTAGGTTTGTGTATCCACAAAGTGTATCCAGTGAAGACACACCACCATTCAATCACCCCAAGAATCCCTCTTCTTGCCCTTTTAACCACACTCAGTTTCATGCCCCCCACCTGCCTGTTCTTAATCCCTGGTAACCACTAGTCTCTTCTCCATTTCTATAATTCTGTCATTTCAAAAATGTTATATAAATGGAAACATAGACTATGTGACCTTTTGATATTGACTTTTAACTGAGCATTCTTCTCTGGAGATTCATCCAGGTTGTTGCATTTATCAATAGTTCATTCCTTTTTATTTCTGAGCAATGGTCCATGGTGTAGATGTACCACAGTTTGTTCAACCATTCACCCATTGACAAAGCTGCCATAAACATTTATGTACAGGTTTTTGTGTGAACATGAGTCTTCTTTTCTCTAAGACAAGCACCCAGGAGTGCAATTTCTGGGTAATGGTAAGTTCATGTTTAGTATTTTAAGAAACACTGTAACCATTTTCCATTTGACACTCCTACCGGCAATGATCTAGACTCTTGGCATACTTGCCAACATTTGGTGTTGTTACTATTTTTAAGAATTTTTAGCTTTCTGATAAGTGTGTGGTGGTATCTCATTGTGGTTTTGATTTGCATTTCCCGAATGGCTAATGATGTTGAGCATCTTTTCATGTGCATATTTGCCATCTGTATATCCTCTTTGGTGAAATGTCAGTTCACGTCACTTGCCCATTTTCTAATTTGATTTATTTTACTGTTGAGTTTTAAGAGTTATATATATATATATATACACATTTTGCATGGAAGCAGAAGCCCAAGAAAGGATTTGCTTAGATGACTGTCCAAAGACACATAGCAAGGAAGTGGCAGGTCCTCGGACACCTTGCTTGTGCTCCTCCTTCTGCCAGCATGCAAGCCCCATGATGATGGGACCATGTCTTTGGATTAACAGTTACATGTCCAAGGCCAATCGCAATGCCCAACACATAATCAACACAGTAAATATGTGTTAATTAAAGGAGTGGGCTGACTCACAGTAACTTTTGAAGATTTATTCCAGGTTTTAACTGTTCCAGAAAATCTGCAAATCCCAGGAAACACCTTCCTTCTCTCTTTAGGAATTTGGGCTCAATATGTGCTGGGTTAATTAGATGCTTATGTGGCTGTCTTGTCTACTAGACGGTGATGTCTTCAAGGGAAAGGAACATCCTTTCACCTTTGTAGCCATAGCATTTAGCACCTTGCCTGTCCCATAAGAGACAGCCAATAAATAATTTTTGAAGGAAAAGGAAATTAAGTGCCTGTACCAGCCTTCGACACACTGCTTTATACACCTTTATAACCTGGGAAAGGAAAAACAGAAACAGCATGGCAGAGTCAAGAACTTAAGTGGCAAGAGGCTACTTCTGTCTTACAGGGGTGGTATAATTTTTATCACTGGTGAGTGAATTTCTATTTTGCGCTCTCACTCTCTCTCTGTCACACACACATTTTCAGGTAATGGTGGAAAGTGAGAAAGAAAATTTTAAAATTTAAAAAAAACTGTCATTTTTCAAATGAAATGGATAGAGAATATAAGTGTCAGTCACCTCATTTCTTAGTTTCTAGACTGTAGAGTACACATTTTTAAATAATGAGCCAAACAGGTATTACCACATATACTATTTTATTACACGAAGTGCATGACTTTGCTAAGCTGAGTGAAGACTAGATCTTAGGCTGGGGTCAAAATGGAGATTAATAAATATTCTCATTCCATCAAACTGTAGATAATAAACTCTCAGAAAAAAAGGCTGGTTTGGATTTTATTCCTCGTGTCAATTTGAGAAAAAGGGACAGAAGGAGCAGAGCCTTGCCAAGAACTACCAGGAGGCTGACAGTGGTTCACTTTCTGGGGTGAGAAAGGGGAGGCCTGCAATGCCTGAGTGATGGTAGGGTCAGAGAGAACATGGAGGAGAGACTGAGGATTGGAACCAAGACCTCTTAAAGAAAAACCTGCAAGGTCTTCTAGAAAGCAGTTTTCCTGGCCAACAAAGAGAAAGAAGAGGAGATATTGACTTATCTCTGGGAAAAGTCTTCCAATAGTCTGAGTGCTTTCTGAATTAAATGTAACTTTTGTTTACCCTATTTTTGTGGTCCAGAGAAGAGCAAACTAAGACATTAAAGTAAATGCATCTTAAGTTGACAGTATGACTGGGTAACATACAAAAGCAAATGCAAGCCCCCATTGGGAGGACACAGCTGACATGCAGTGCTCCTCCAAGGGTTCTCAAAGACAAAGTCTCTCAGAAGATGAACTTACACTTTAAAACTGCAAAACAAGAGGGAATGCAGCATCCTCAGTGTGGGTAAGCACAAATAACAACAGATTAGAACCCACACATAATATAAATTAAGTGTCTATAAAATACTGAAGACAATAAAAGATGGGAAACATGAGAAGGAAATAATAGACTCCCAATAAAATTTCAGGCATGTTTTTAAAGAATCAGTAGACTCTCTAGGAAAGAAAACATGATCAATGAAATTAACAAGTATTTTCGACTCTGTAAAGAACAGTAGATGAGAAGGTAGAGAAGAGACTGGATATATGTAGAATGTTTAATAAGGTCAAACGTAAATATGTGGTAATGGTTGGACTTGATGGTAATGAATGTAACAAACACTGTTGATTTATGGATGTGATTGTGGCTGAAACAAGTATTCTAGGAAGATTAGTGTTAGTTGGAGGACAGCTGGAGGATAATATTGGGAATGTATAGCAATGATTTTGAAGTAGATGAGGATTGTCGTTAATAATATAAATATAGGAATGTTCTACTACAGGGTGTTAATAATGTGGTGATACATGGGAAAATATAACTAATGTAATTTATGGACTATAGTTAACAACATTGTAATGTTTTTGTAGCAAAAGCAAAATTGGTACTATATTAATTCTGAAGGTGAAAAAAGAATATGGGGTTTGGTATTTTGTGAGATAAAAATGCAATTAAGCATTTTTTTTCTCTTCATTTTTTTTCATTAATAAGGAGACCTTGACTATGTCATTTAACTAACCTGTGTTCATCTGTGTATCTTTCTGAACTCTAGAGGAACAACTGAGTTAGCAGTTGGAATTAGACGAGATAAAAGTGCCTGAAAAAGAACTTTTTAGTAGTAATGTTCCCATAACTTGTTGAACTGCTTTTTTCTATTTTTGTGAATTTGAAATAAAGTTGTTAATAATAATAAAAAGCATTAGATTAGACTTAGTTTAAGGAATTAGTGGAAAAATTTAATAGAGCTGAAGAAATTAGAATGAGTGCAAAGAGATGAAGAGAGGTAAATAGGAAGGAGAGGTAGAGTATAAGAAGAAAATAGTGAAAAAGTCTTACCTAATCTAATTGTTCCAGAAAAAAATGGCAGTAGAGGAAAAAGAGGGAAAGCATTCTTCAAAAAGAATTGATGATGAAATTTATCTATCATCAGATTCAAGCAGCAGACCTAAGGGGAAAGAAATCCACAGCCAAACTGCTGTACATCAAAGATACAGATAAAATTTTAAAGGCAACCTGAGAGAAATGTCAGATTGCTAAAAAAGGCATGGCATTTTAACTCACTGCTTTCTCAATAGAAGCCAGAAGACAGTGGAAAAAAAAAAACTCTTCAAAGTGCTGATGAAAAATAACTATCAATGTAACATTTCTAACCCAGCAAGATTGTTATTCCAAAATGAAGATGAAATGGCAATATTATAGATGAACAAAAACTAATACTACCACTGAAAAAAGGTTTTACAATTATAACTCAAGAGGAAAACTGAACTCAAAGACGGAGAAGCAAGAGTGTAATGATGAGAAAAACTTAGAAATATGTGTGCAAATGTTAATTGTACAAAATATTAATAATAATAATTACTTTCTGGATTATACAAAACAAGGTAGAACTAAAATACCTGATCAAAACATTAAAAATTATGGAATGAGATGAGCTGACTTTTTATTTTGTGATAGAAGAATAAATATATGACTAGTTTAATATTTTATTAACTCATTACATTGGCCAAAATTTGAAGAGTAATTCCTAAAAGAAAGAAAATGGAGCATATACACTTTAGAACAGTAGAAAGAATGAAAAGTAATCATAAAAATAATATTTTAATCTAAAAAAGCAAGAATCAGGAGAAAGCATCACAAAAACAACTAGAAAGCAAAATAAAATAGAAGAAATAAAGTTGAAATACATAAAAGTCATGACATGGAGACAAAAATTATGCTTAGAAAAAAATTAATTCATTCATTTAACAAATGTTTATTATGGGTCTATGCTTTCGTCCAGCCTGATCAAAGCAATTGGGATTCATTAGTGGACAAAACTGATAAATATCCTGTCCTCAAGGAGTTTACCTTTTAGTGGAGAGAGATAGACAATTGTCCTGGTAGAATATTCATCATGAACACTTCTCCCGGTCATTAGCGATAAATATAATGCCTCATTTTCTAAGTTCTGCACAATATTGCTTAGTATGTATATGGGGAACATTGTTTTGTGTAAAATATTTGTTGTTACTCTCTAAGAAGCCTATCTAGAGAGCTCCTTTCTGCTGCCCCATTTTCTACCCCTGTTGGCATCAGACTCATCCATGTGACTTATTTTTGCTGATGGAATGTGAAAGTGATGCATGCTACGTTCAAGCAGAACCTTTAAGAGCTATCACATCATTCTGTGATTGTTGTTATAATATTGCCACAAGCTACCATATCTTAGACAATCTGCTCCTTTGACCTGGATCTTGGAATGAAAAAGATGTCAAGCAGAGTGGCTAAGTTGTGCAGGCGCTGGGTTAATGACGTGTCTTCTGTAAGAAATGTTCTAGGGAATCACAATGCTTACAATACTTAAGGGTGAGGTTTCCATCATGGCAAAGGCGATCTTGAGAAATTGGCTAATTCTTCTGCACTCCTCTAAGTTGTTCTGAGAGTTGACACAAAGGGCTTAGTGCTTCCTGATTAGCATAATAAAGGAGCATTATTTGGATTTACCTCCAGCAGGGGTGACAGGAGGACGGCAGGCTAGATCATTCAATAATTCATCAGGATTTTCATGAAGAATTGAGAAAAGCACAGAAATTATTTGACTTCACTTTCTAAATTATGAGCTATAAAGTACTCCAGATACACAAAAGTATCAAGGAAAAGCATCAGCTAACAACAAAAAGTTTGTCTTTCTCTAAACCAGGGATTCTTAACAAGGGGTTCGTGAGATTGAATTGAAATTCAAAAAAACACTATTCTTGGGGGGACGTGTTGATGCAGGTGTGATATATTTATTAAATAATACACAGTATAGCGTGGACTTAGTAAGGGGTCCGTGGTTTTCACCCGACTGGCAAAGGGGTCCGTGGAACAAGAAAGGTTAAGAACCCTGCTCTAAACATAAATTAAGTTGTAGTCAAGTTCCTAAACAAGCATTTTGTCCTTGTCTTTATTGTAATATACAAGTGCCCAAAATTCAGTGACATGATGTGTTTTTTTGGCTTTTAGAGGACATATGTGAAATGCTACATTACCACAAACTTTTGTGCACGGGTGGGGGTGAGGGAGAGCCTCATCAATGTCTAGGACACCCAACAGATTTCTTCCTCCTTCCAGAGGCCCTCTCTCGCCATTCCTAAAAGAGCAAAAAGAGGATGATGACGTCCCCAGGACGTATTTGGCTAGTGCCTTATAAATTTGTGTTTTGCATCGCTGACAAAATATATAACTTAGAACTTAGTGTATGTGTGTGTGCATGTGTGGCAGGCATGCGTGTGCATGTGTAGTGTGTGTATGCGTGTTCATATATGCACGCATGTGTGCGTGGACGTGTGCATGTGTGGGTATGTGAGTGCATGTGTGTATTTGCACGTGTGTGATGGTTTATGCCACTATGACATGCTTTTTCATAGCCCTTTTTTTCACTTTTTAAAGTATTGAACAACAGTCAGCTTTCTCTTTCTTTTTCTAGTTTTTCCCAAAATAGTCATGCACTGACACCTGCCTTTCTAAATCCATGTCATATATTTGTGGAGGGCAGAAAATCAGTGGTCTCCAAAAGAAAGAGATCTTCAAAAGGCAGTAGGGAACACACTCCACAGCTTATCCAGATAAATATGGCAACTCCAAGTGTTTACAGAAAAAGCAGGAGCTCAGCTTTGCAGTCAATCACCATCCTTCCAAATGTCTTACAAAGCCTTTGGTGTTTCATGGCAAAGCGACTGAGCAGTGCTATTCCCCATGCTCTTCCCCACTCTATGCCTTCAGTGCTGGTCCCAGGTCCTGATGACCACTTGGTAGCTCTCCTCCATGCAAGGGAAGAGGTTTTACTTAATAACAAACGTCGCCTTACTGTCTGCATTTCTCCTAGAGAGGGCCGGTCCCTTTGCCCCAGGCCAACATGTCCTTTCATAGCTCTATCTTGACCCACGCTGCTCTCTGGGTGCAGTCTGTACCCTTAGCCCCAGATGCTCTCAGATGTCTCCATCTGCAGAGTGTTACTCACTCTGCAAGGCCCATCCAGCACTGACTTTGCAAAGCCACCTTCTATTCTGACATGGTAGAAGACAGTTGTCCACAAACTTGATTAATCATGCACCCATCTGTCAAAAAATTTCAGCAGTTCTCCCAATAGATATTGATCTATTAATAAATAGACAGTAGTTAGATAAATAGATGTTTAGTACTTAAAATCATATGCAACTACTATCTTATTAATAATAGGTTGAACCATATGAAATTGCCAATATTATACCTTTTTGACCTACCAAAGTCACCATTTCCTAAAGTTCAAACTAAGAGGTTATAATGACACCCAAAAATATAAATTTGAAAAGGATAAGATAAAGATGAAATAAATTATATTTTTATCATTGTGTCATTTCAATTTATTTTTCCAAGCACAAAGAACCTTTTTCTTCACTGAAGCATATTAATAATAATGTTCTGGATACTTAGATGTTAAATGTCTTTCTATTTATAATGGCTTTGGACTCTCTTTAGCTAATATCTCAAGGCTCACTATACACTTGAAGCAAGATTTATCATTAAGAATAGTGGCTATAAATCTATATTTTAAATTGTTATGTGATTTTCTCATTGGTTCCTTTTTTGCATTATGATTAACATGTCTAAACTGTGGTTTCTTTGCAGGAATTTTTGTTTTGACCATTGATCCAGGTTGTGGTAGTTAAATTAGTCAAAACTATGTAACATCTGGGAATCCTCTTTTCTAGGTGTGCATAAATGGCAATACATTGGAATGACCTGTAGGCAAGTAAATAAGTGGGTGCAACTTTCAAGTTCTCCGCATTGGGGAACTCACCTGTCCTACAATATGTTACTTAGTTCCCTAGGGATGCCATAGCAAAGTACCACAAACTGGATGGCTTACCACAAGAGAAATTCATTATCTCACAGTTCTCGAGGCAGAAAGTGCAAAATCAAGGCACTGGCAGGGCCACGCTCCCTCAGAAACCCGGAGAGGAGGCTCCTGCCTGCCTCTTCCAGCTCCTGGTGTGTGTTGGCGATCCTTGGTGTCCCCTGGTTTGTAGAGGCATCATCCAACCCCTGCCTCCTCCTTCTTCACACGGCCTTAATTTCACATGCTGTGAAGCAGAGGCTCTTGTGGATCTGTTCAGTGTACATTCCTCTTATCCAACGACTGTTTCTCTGCCACTCATGGTGGGGGGCATGTTTGTGCTTCGTGATCTCCCCTCCCTGGACAAAACTCAGTGTAACACAGGTGGTCCCTGGCCCATGCTGGGCTAATTCGATTCTCCTTCCCTGGAATTTGGAATTGGAATGTTGCACTGGGAAGCCACGTAGTTGGGCATGGTGCCTACTTGAGAGTTGAGGTTGTCCCAGGACTGGGATAAAAAGTCGTTTGTCACGTGCGTAGAGGAATGACAACCAAAAAGCACCACAGAACAAGGTGAGAAAAGCAGATACTCAGAGAGAGGCCGGGATGAGAGTCACAGCTGAGTGTATTCTCTATGCCAACTCTAAGGATCATTCTGTGAATCTCTTAACACTCGCCACTTAGCTTTTCATGGGAAAATGATAATTTCTCTAAACAGACGTACTAAATAAGTGTCAGAAATGAAAGACTGAAAGCCTTTCGTGGAAAGAGTCAGGAAGCACAAAATGAGATTTTGCTCTGTCCAAAATCTCATCATAAGATATTTCCCCCAAAAGACTATAATTACAGCTGAATTTACCCTGAGTTGCAGCAAGTCATTAAAAAAGCAATTATTGCCAGCAGCCCTTGTTCTCAGGCTGAGAGTTGAATGGGAAATTTAATAGTAATATGAGAATTTTTTCCTACCAAACTAATTCTGAAAAATGGTATAAATTGAATGTATGTTTATTTTTTTTAAGACAAGCTTATCTTAATTGAGTTTTTCATAATGGTGTTCTACTGGTTACATATGAAATGGAAAATGGAGGGTGGATGTGTAGGGAAGCAAGCACTTGAGTGTCTATTTGTTATACTTCACTTGAGGCCTCTTCTGACATCAGCTTGAGATGCCCCATGGCACTCAGCAGTGGACACTGCACAGAGGGGTTGCATAGGCCTCTTATTGACTAGTACCAAGATAACAGTAAGATGTGGAATAAGGAACAGAGGGCATCATGGAGATGAATGCTTCTAACTCTGTGTGAGTGCCAATACACGTGGGAATCTCTGAAGGTGCATGCCCAACATCTGAATAAATTAGTGAGAGTACCAATGAGAATACCATTTATTGATTATGAACTATGTGGTTGAACTAGGGGCATTGTGACATTACTCAATTTATCCCTTACAACATAGTATGATGCCAGTTTCAAATGTGAGGAAAATCAGGGTGAGAGAGGATAATTTAAAAAGCCACAAAGCCACACCCTTTGTAGAGTGGGAGTACAGTGCAGGGCTGAAACCCAGCATCTGAGCCATGCTGCTTGACTGCCTTATAGCCATGTACTATTTATTCTCTGTGTGAACATGCATGCTACCTGAATGAGTCATACCATCTGTGAGGATAATAAATGTTTAAATTGGAAGACTGTTAATAATGATTTCTTCCTTTCATAGTGAGTCCCTCCTAAAAAAAAAACTGATGTTCAATGCACTATTAATTTGGATTAAATTTTTCTATTAGTTAAAAATGTTGCATGATGTTACACTAAAAATCAAGAACAAAAAAGTCTAAAGAATAAAACAAACTAGAAGAGGGTACCTTCTAGGACCCTTTCATTTAGAAGTGACAGAAACCCACTTTTAACCAGCTTAATCTAAAAGGGAATTAGCTGTAAAGATACTTAGTTCACATATTGGTAGAGTGAGCCACAAAAACCAATGAAACTCTAAAGATATCAGAGACCAGAATGGGGGACTCAACAGAGCCTCATCTTGCCTATTCTTCTCCCTAGATTCTGTGTTACCCGTAAAAGGAAAGAGGCCACCAAAAGGATTCATCCTTGAAGCTGCAAGTCTTCTGAGAACAGAAAGAAACCTCTGATGGAGATATCAGGAAAATCCCAAATAAACACATTGGCCCAGCATAAGTCATGAAGCTTTCTTGAAACAATCCAAGGGGCTAGAATATGAAAGGGTTAGGCTTGGATCTGTGACCCCCATCTGTGGTAGTCAAAGGGAGTGATTTATGTTCCCAAAAGAAAGGGATAGGAAAAGGATTTACATACTGGGTACAATCTAGCCTTTGATTTCCCAGCATATTTACAAATAATTCTTGTATACATAAAAATCTAAAACAACTCCCACTTCAAGTCATATCGAGCTGTTGCCTCTACCCCTAATCCTAAGGTCTTTAAAAGCCATGCCTTCATCTCTGTGAGATCTAGTTGTGGCTTAGAAAGATTCTGCAGACTTTGGGCTAATTATAAATATAACTACCTGCTTTCACCAATAAAAAGTCCTAAGATAAAACAGTATCATCACAATGAAAATCCCATGGAGAAAGGGGAGAAGGAGGAAGTCATATGCAGTGGCCTCTGGCCCAGACACACAAGTCTTCAATAGACAGGGATAGAAAGGTACCTCCATTTGTTGTCTTACTTGCTTGTGATAAAACCGAGTTCCTTGCTCAACCCATGTGGTGTCAGAATTTGCCCACTTGGTGATTTCCCTTATCTTCCCTGGCCATTCCTGAGACATGCAGTGCATTGAAGAGAATTCCTGTTCTGAGTCTGAACCTTTACTTAACATGCTTTAATAAGCCCAGGGATTGTCTTAGGGAATGAGAAGTCCAGACCTCTTTTTATGAGGTTTGGTATTACTCTAGCTATAAAGATCCCTGCTGTCTGACAGCTTCATTTTCTTGAGACCAGAGGACTGATGCCAGCACCTGTGACTGGTCATTATCTTTGAAACAGAACCCCTACGATTTCAGTTTCTATTGCTTGTCAATAGACCTGGCACTCTGGCCATTATCCTTGACCTCGGATTAATGGCTTCCATCTTGACTCCGGCCTCAGGAAAAAGTGAAAGAAGGGGTAGGATGACAAGGCAAGGATCATCTTCTTCCTTCCCCACGACTGCATCCAAGTTGCTTGTTCTGTCAGGCAGGTGAGAGACTGAACTTCTGCCACATTTCTCACTGCCCTGCCATTGTGCAAACTAACTTTACCACGGAGAGCTAAACTTGGTTTTTCAATTCCAAAGGGTTGTTTACTGCCTGACCTTTACAGTTTAGCTTTGCTAGGTCCATCTAAAAAGGGTTTCTTATACAAAGGTGCATATAGTTTCTTTTTTCTATTCAGGTAGACTAGTTTGTATCCTTGATTTGGAAGCTGACTGAAGACTGAAGGGATAGTCTATAATCCAGTATCCTGACATGTTCGCATCAAGTCACTAAAGTTCTTTTTTTATTGGCCTCAAAGTTGAATTTCAAGATACTACAAGAAACCTGCAACAAGATGCTGTACCACCTTGCAACAAAATATTTCCAGCATCCTGACTGAGGACGGTGGGGTGAATGAAGTTGTGCCTATCCCATCTTGACAAAGCCAGCTCTACCTTTCAGCTCTCAAAGCTTGAAACCCCACTCCTGGTACCAGTTCCCATGTTAGTGTGGGTTCTTTCAGTTTGCAATGTGATAACTCAACCTGATCTAATTTAAGGGGAAAAAAAGAGAAAAGAATGTTGAATGATGGAGAAATCCATACCTTAAGGACAGGAAGAAGGCCAGGACTTGATGCTGCCAGAGTCTTTGTGTCTGGCTCTTATTACTTCCTCTCTCTTGAATCATTTTGCTTTCACAGATTTGTTTATGTGGCAGCAAACATGCTGTCAGATGGGGTCACATTCTCATGCCTCTACCACGTATAAAGGGGTAAAAAAAACCCAAAAACTTTCATTGTTTTTTTCAGTAGAAAATTCCTAGTCAGTATTTCAAGTTTGTGTTGTGTGAAAATCCCTAACTCAATCTTTGTGTCCCCAAGGGATGCTTTATTGCAATTGGTCCAGCCTTACTCCCAAACCCATCCTTGTAAACAGGAGCAGCAGAAGAGAAAAGTTAGGCAGATAATTATGATGCCTCATTTTGTTTATGATAAAACAATTATGTGAAGGATATAATAGCAGCATAGAAGAAAGCATGGGAAAAACTTACTCTTACTTTCCAACTAGACTGTGAGATGCTCAAGGTCAGAGATTGTATCTCATTTGCTTTTGTGTTCTTATGACTTAGCCCAGAGAATACCATATGTTAGATATTTAATAAATTAATAAATGTGGAAAGCAGGAAGGCTGGAAGGAAGCATGGAATGGAATTCCATTCTGGGGATTATTTAGATTTCTCTTAGGACATTCTGGGTACAGAGGACAAATAGATGCACTCAAGTTATTGGTCAGCAGAATCTGCAATGGGAGGAGGAAAATGGAGCAAACTATCCATTTCCATCATAGAGTTTTAATAATTTCTCTTGATACCAGGTGTTCTTGTGACTGCTTTTCAGCTGCCAGTCAGACTGTGACATGTCATACATAAAATGCTCCCTGAAATTGTCTTGTAGTGCACTTTTGGTTTGACAAATACGAAGTTTGTCTTTTTCAATGTTGATGCTTGTGTCAAAGCAATTTTAAAATTGAAGAGCAATCTGGCAGCCATTACATTCTTCCAGTGTATGGCTCTGTTCCCATTATTTACAATATATCCCAATTTTACAATATTTACAATATCTCCAAATTTTATAATATTTACAATATCTCCAAATTTTATAATATTTATAATATCTCCAAATTTTACAGTATTTATAATAGCATCTCCTCTGACTTTGGATAAGTTGTCCATCTTCCTCTTTTTTTAAATATGGGAGTGATGAGATGATTGCATGGAGTAATCATTTTCTGGCACACAGTGGTTTTTCAATCAAAGCTATTTCCTTTCACCAGTCATAATGATACGTTCCTCTTTAACTGACAGTTATACCCATCATCCTTTCTGCAGGTGCTTCCAGAAAGCTCAGGTCTGAAACCCTTGTCCCATCAGCCTCTGTTTCTAATACAGCTCCATTACATACACGTGTTCATTTTACCCGTGTCAATAGGCTTATTATATTTGGGATGTTTACTATAATCAGCCTCATATTGCTTTGACAATGGGCATTGCTTGAAAACAATATACGTCAATGCAAGTGCTCATGATTACCAGTTAATCCCTCATTGTGCAACTTTACTATTATGCAATCTGGGCCAAAGCCAGAGCATCACCATCATTTCAACACTTTGGTCAAGGGAGGAGTCTGCTGGGAATGGGAGCTCAGGATTGTGCCAGTTCACCTTTTCTACCAGTTTTTGGGCAGAACTGATAGAACAGGACTGAAAAACATGACTCTGGCCTTTTTCAGCAAACAGCCTTGGCTGGCAAGACTACATCTTCAGCCAAGTTGGACTTTAGGTTGAATCTTCCTCATGTTTTTTCCAACCCCATTTCTCCACTCTGACTCCAGCTCCAACTGGCTTTTGTGTTTTCTGTGCTAAACACTTAGCAATGGGCTTTGGCTTGACCCCTGAACTTCATTTTTACTTCTGGATTAGAATTAATAGTTGGCCTTCACTATGGATCCATCCTGGAATGCAATGTTATCGCATACCACCCCATGATCTCATTGAAGAAGGTAAAGATAACTACCAGCCCATGCAGCCATACAGGAGCAAGGAGTAGGCAGACAGCAAGGAAATCCACTGGGCTGACTCTGACACCACCTCCAAATGTCCCAGAGAGCCAGCAGTAATAGCAGCAAGATCCTGGTAGATCACAGGACACTATAGTGATAGAAACCAGAGGCACCCTGGAAGGAGAGATGTGTTCCAAAACTTGAAGTTGAAACGAGAAAGTTGGCAGGCTTCCATGACTGAGCCAGAGGAAGGCAGGTTCAGGCCATGGGGCAGTGGGCAGGCTGAAATACAGAAACTGGTGTCAGGTGCAGAAGTGTGGGGACACACTGAGTCCCCAGTCACTGTGTCACCACTTTAGGCTGGGCTTTGGCTGCTGAGCACCCCTCTATGACCAGTCTTTAGGGGACTGCACTCTTGTGTTGCTGCCTGGTAGTGCCATGCATGACTTCTGCATCAAGCAGACTTCTGAATGAGACCACAAAATAGAGAGCCTCCCGACCCCTTTTGGTGGTCGAGCATACGGTCATGAAGACTGCTTTTCTGTTCTTTTTCTGTTTAGCAACACTTGTGTTTAAAAGTCATAGATCTATGTGACATTGAATCCAAGAAATCCAGGCAGCTAGTATCGTAGATCATTTGTATGAATAGTGCAGACTATCAGTCACTATAAGTACAAGGATAATGCAAAAATTCTCCTTCTAAAAAAATCTGTGTGCGTGTGTGTGTACACACACACATACTTATATAGACATGCATACATACGTATATAAACACATACATATACATGAATGCATCTATCTATCTATCGTTGGGGATTGTATCATGTTCCCCATAAAACACCTGTTCAGGCCCTAACCACAGGTCCTGTGACCGTGAATGCATTTGTAGAGAGCACCTTTGAAGATATTATCAGTTAAGGTGAGCCCAAACTAAGTGAGGCGGGGCCTTTGTCCAAAATAGCTTATAAGCAAAGGAAATTGGACACTGGGAGAGATCCAGGGGAAGCAGCCCGAAGCCTGAAGTCAATGGAACCCAGAAGAGGAAAGAAAAGATGAGAAGTAAACAGAATGTACCTGCTCATGAACTTCTAGCACATTTTTTGAGTTAAACCCGGCATGCTTTCAAAAACATTTTTTTAACTTCCTTCTTACTGGATTGATTACATAAACTTGGGCCCCATAAATATTTGCTGACTGGCAATATTATTTTACAGTATAGGGATATGTAATCTGAGAAACACCTGGTTTGCCAGTATCTATGTCAGAAGTCAGAATAATATCAATCTTGGCTCAACAAAGCTTCCCTGGGAAAAAAAGCTGTTTCCACTATATAAAACATTTGTCAAGCTTAGGTTTCTCATTGTAAATACACGCAAATCTTTAAGCACAAGATGTTTTTTGAAAGAGGTGAGAGTTAACTGTCTTGATTATTGATGATGTGATTTGCCATTTTTATATGAATGCCTTCTGCTTGGTGGATTAGGGAGCATTCTACCTGGACATACCTTGAAGTAAGATATGAAATGGGCTTTATGCCTGAAAGGTAATTATTATTTTTAGAGTATTGGGACTACTTGTGCTTTTGGGTAACAGTGACCAATCAGATGTGTCTGAGGGTAGCAGGTGTAACTCTTAAACGAAGAATCATAGTACAAGATAAAGACTGGAATGTGTTCAATTTTTGAGTTGGCTCCCTTTTATTCCTAATCTGGGTGGGTATTTTCCACCTTCTCCTGATTTCTCTCCCTCCCTCCCATTTATGTTCAAGAAAACGATGTTCACTCTTACCATACAAAAAGACTGGTGTCCCTGTTAAGGTCAGTAGTGAAGGAAGAGTGCTGTGCTGTTCCAAGCTCTGGGCTAGTCTCTGTCCCCATGCCACTCCCCTGACCGATCATATTACCTCTAGCATTGTGCTGCCTTTAATTTGTTATGTGTCTGATGTTCCCTCAAAGCATGGATCCTATTCCATTAATTTCTGCATGTCCAACACCTACACTCATTCAGTCCAATAAGAAGGAATTTAAAAAAATGTTTTTGAGAGCATGCCGGGTTTAACTCAATGTGCTACAAGTTCATGATCAGGTAAATTCTCTTTACTTCTCATCTTTTTCTGTGAAATGATGGGAATGAATAAGAAGGCCTCCAAGATTCTATTTATATTTAGGACTTTTGGGGTCCACTTGTTCCCCATTTACAAAGAATTGATAGACTCAATCCTAACTGTCAAGGAAGGTGAGGAAATTTGAATCTCAAACTTACCTGTCAATTAAGTCAGAAGGTGTAGGCATGAGGCCCAGCAGTCATATTTTTAAAGCTATCCGGGTTGCTATAATGTGTAGCCAACCTTCTCAACCACCTGCCACAATTCTCTGCCTCCTAAGAATACCGTGCTCTTCCCATATGGAGGCCTCACACCTGGCCTTTCTCTGCATGGAGGGTCCTTCTCCTTCCTGGGTTCACTGCCTGGCTTTTCATTCTCCGAATGGCCTTTTTGACACCTCACCAGGTCTTTCAGGCAGAATGAGTTGGTTTCGCTTCCTTGGCCCAAAGAACTAGTTCATAGTTAAGACACATCAGTAGCCTCGCAGAGGGCTAGAGGCGTGCTACCTGCCTCTTGCATCCCCAGCCCCTCTCATTGAACCATGCATGCATCATGTCTTAATACGAAAAACAAGCAAACAATAAAAAAAGAACAGCTATTTGAATTCAGATAAATTATTTCACCACTCTGAGTCTGTTAACTCACTTATAAAGAGTTCTTTCAACTCTGAAATCCAAGAATTCAACATAAATAAATGTGTGTCTAAACATTAAAGCATATAATGTGAAAACTTCAACTGCATTTTTAGAAGATTGCTCAACTTAAGTGCTGTTAAAATACACATACTTTATAACAGAATCATGTCTTCTTGGAGCTGACAGCAAGGGGACACTGAGGAAGCTCTGCCTATGCGCGGTGGCTCTCAGGCGAAGGAGAGGGAGCTGTGAGGAGTGCAGGTTTTCTCTGGACTCTCGGCCAAGGAAGCCCCCAGGAAAGAGCTTCCCTGGGTTGATTTGCCTTTACTTTGTTTGGCCTCCTCTCTGCCTCACTGGCAGTAAAGAACATTCGCTGTCTATAATTATTTAATTGCCCTCATCTATTCCTGTCGACAAGCTAAAAGCCAAATCATTTATAGTACAAATATATTAATGGGATAAGCAGGAAAATTAGGAAATCTACAAAGCCATTTCCATTTACCATAATAAATTCCACTGACTAAAAAGCCCTCACAGACTTGCTAGCGTTTTCTTTGTTGTGCCTGTACTTTAAGTTTATCTTAGGGTTTCTCTGTTGCTTTCCTGGGATGGAGGAAATCTAGGAAGGGCACCTAGGACAAGACTAAGTGGGATTCCCACAACCATAAAATGTCAGAGCTGGAAGGAGTCTTAGTGAGCGTCTTGCCCGTGTCTTTACTTCGTTGGTGGGTTACCTGGGGATTTGGAGCAGGGAAGGGATTATTTAAGGTTTAAGTCGGGGATTCTCTGTCCAGTGCTGCTCTGAGTCTAACTGTGGCTTTGGCCAGTTCCCCTACCCCACCCAGAAGGTCCCTGTGTCTCACCTGTTTCCTGAGCCCTCCTTCCAGGCTCTGAGAAAGAGGTATCAGCTCTCTGTTTCTGGTTGAAGTCTCTGCTGTCTGCACACGTCCTTCTCGAACCACGTCTTCTAACCATATGCCCTCCAAGACTTTCTGACTCTGCCGTCTTTGGTCTGTGTGTCTACACTGGCTCTTTTCTCTTTGCATAAAAATATACAAATTTCCTTCCTCAACCAGTCTACGTAAAATAAACAAAAAACTGACTCTTCTTGATGACAGGGTAGCGATGGAAAAATTATAGGCTCCCACTGCACTATTCAAGATGGAATCGGAGAGTCTGAAGTAACAAATACTGCCCAAATCTCAGTGGCTTCACACAACATGTGTAAAGGTCTGAGGAATATTCCAGGGCAAGGGTCTTCCATGGGCTGGCTCGGGTTTCCCTTCCACAGCCACACGTTCATCAGCTATCACTGTGGCAGTGGAAGAGCATGCTGGAGCTTAAATTCTAGCAATCAAATACTTCCACCCAGAAACTACTTGACCCACTTCTGCTCACATGCCATTGGCCAAGGCAAAGTCACATGGTCTTGCCATGGGGCAGGAAGTACAATTCCTATCAAGTGATCAGATGAAGGGGGATTGAGAGTGACCAAACATCCTGGTTTGCCTGGGACTGAAGGTTTCCCACATCCTTCAACCAGGAAGGTTTCCCACATCCTCCAACCAGGAGAGTCTCACAAACAGAGACAGCTAGTCACCGTAAGAGGAATGGGTATTGGGGAATGGCAGCAATGTCTGCTGCATTCATTATGCAGGATGCTTAAACTTTCTGAGCCTCGGCAACTTTGTGTGAAAAACGGGAACAATGCTGATCTCATAAACTGCTTTTATGATGGCTAAATGATTCCATGTATACAAAATTCCTAGCATAGTGACACCTTCCAGCAAGTCTTCAGTAGATGATAGAATCTTTCCCTGACTTTCTATTCAAAACATGCAGTTATGAATTTCCTTCAATATAGGAATACTGATTTTTTTAAAAAAAGAAAGAAAAACCTCAAAATCATCAATACAATTTTTTTCTGGCTAGCTGTGGTTATTTGATAGCCATTTGCTTGAACATAAATCACTGTGTAATTGAGAGGTACATTTAACAAACTTTCATTAAATACCTATTATGTGCGTAGAAGTCTTCAAGACACAAAGGGTACAAATAATAAGGTGGGGCCCCCTTTAGAGAGACCCCAAAGTCCAGTGAAGTCTATATATATAGAAAAAAACAATTTTAATTCAGCAGGATGCATCTTACGTCTTATATGTATAAGATGTATATATGCTACTAGCATATATACAAGGCGCATAGGAAGACGACGCTAGGGAGGCTCAGGAGAGGTTCCCTGAGAAGGTGACGTCTATGCGGGCAGCCAGGACATTGTTTTAAAAGCAGGCTAAGCTCAGAACATGGCCTGGCCAGCAGCGGGAGGATGTGGGGTAGTCTAGCGATGGAGACAGACTCCCAGGGCGGGGCGAACAGAGAAAATGTTACGTTTCAAACTCACATTGCATCCGCTCACCTAGCTACCCAGGAGCTTCCAGGGCTTTCCTCTGCCTGTAGGCAGCAATTGAGCTTCTTAGCATGACCTGTTGTGTCCCTCCTCAAACAGAGCCTTTTGCACCTTCCCAAAGTCATTTTGGGTCTTTGTCTACATCATGCACCAGCCCAGGACTGCATGCTAATGCCTCTTCCTGCAGTACTTTCATCTCATGACCATTTTCTCCTTAGAAAAACTCGTATGCTTCCAGGCTCACGTTGTGTGAAATTTTCATTTTACCCTCTAAACAAACAATTATTTTCTCTTCTGAGCCACCTTATGGCCCCAGGCGTATTTCTCTTGTGGCATCTGATACTCTGTAATGTAATTATTTATATGTGGGTATGTCCTTCCCCACAGAATTGAGCTCCTACACGGAAGGAGTCACGCCTTCTGCACTGTTGCATCTGAAGAGCCTGGCCCTTTGGCTAGCTCTTACTGGGAGCTCAGTAAATACGGAAGGAATTAATAAATTATAGTAAAACTCACTACATAACTATTGGTGAGGAGAAGAAAATGTATGCAAGTTAAACTAAGTTTCTGTGACAGCTTTAGAGTTTGTATTTTTCATATTGTCAGTGTCATAACTGGTGATGATGCTGAAAAAGATGAAAGGGTTGAAATACTTCTCTTGAGAAGTATTTCTTTTCTTCTGAAAAGAATTGTGTGTTTTCTGTTATGTGACTCCAGAAGGTTGAGTCACAAAAAATAGACTATATCTTTGCAAATAATGACATGAGTTCCTTCTTTTATAACCTGTATTCTTTTCTTTGACTTTTTGAACTTTTAAAACTTTCTGTAGAATATTTAATAGAAGTAGGGACTTTGTGCATCATTGTCTTTTAACCAGTTTCAGGAGAGAATGCTTTTGATTTGTTATCATTAAGAATATTGTTTACTGAAGTGTGTGTGTGTGTGTGTGTGTGTGTATTTTGATGTAGATTTCATTTATGAGGTTAAGGAAGATCCCTTTTATTTTTAATTTGGTTACAGTGTTGTAATTTTTTTTTTCATTAAAAAAATTTTTGAACTATATCAGTCATACATAAACATACATAAACAATAAGTAATAGTTGTGAACTTACAAAACAAACACAAAACATCACACAGGGCTCCCACACCTCACCCCACCATCAATACCTTGCATTATTGTGAAACATTTTTGACTAGTGATGAAAGAGCAACCTCAAAATATCAATACTAACCAAAGTATCTTACATTTGGTGTATTTCCCCCCCAACCCACCCTGTTATTATTTTTTATATCATTTATACATGAATATACATAAATAGTAACTGTAGAGTAAAAGTTGTGAACTTACAAAGCAAACATATATAACATCATACAAGGGTCCCATATATCAACCCACCACCAACATCTTACATTGGTGTGAGACATTTGTTACAAATTATGAAAGATTATCATCAAAGTCTTACTACTAACTATAGTCCTTATCTTACATTTGGTGTATTTTTTCCCCAACCCATCCTATTATTGTTTTTTAAAAATACATTTTTATTACAGAAATTGTGAACTTACAAAAAAATCATGCACACGTGCAGAATTCCCATACAACACCGCTCTATCAACACACCACACTGTGGTGGAATATTTGTTAAGATGATGAGATAATGTCATCAGACTATTACCACTAACCATGGTCCATAGCATACATTGGCACACTATATCCATACTCCCCCATTATCAACACAGAACACCTTTGGCATTGATGCAAGAATATTACAGTCCATAATAATATTCTTGCATGCAGTAAGAATCGTAAGAATACAGTAAGAATACAATAGGTCACTCCAGTTGTAGTTTTCCCATGCTTCTCCACATTACCACCACCCTGCAGTAGTGAAGTACATCTGCTCAAGCTCACAAAAGACACTCTTGCATCTGTACTATCAACCACAATTTTCATCCACCTCTGGGTTTACTGTGTTATTCAATCTCTAGATTATTCTCTAGCTTTCTTTCAAGTGACATTTACATCCCTAGACTACACTTTCCAGCCAAATTCCCATTTATAAACCAGTTGTTACTCACC
Organism: Cabassous unicinctus; assembly: GCA_029593785.1. Lineage (NCBI taxonomy): Eukaryota > Metazoa > Chordata > Mammalia > Cingulata > Chlamyphoridae > Cabassous > Cabassous unicinctus. Next base: position 17 of record JAQZBX010013374.1, on the reverse strand, counting down.
ATAATGTGTTACCATCA